>LQNK01003341.1:601283-615594 GCA_001586405.1 Phoebis sennae
GTGGAAAAGGTGCAAGGGTAATAATAATAGGATGTTAAATGAAAATAAAATTTAATTTAGATCATAGCTCACTTATCTAACAAGGCTCTTGTTTAGTGATGTACAAGTTCCTTCCAGTTTCTCGCTTGTAAGCTTTCGCAGCGACAGAAAATTCACAGAAGTTGGGGTAAGTCACGCCGGCAGCGCACACGGGGAATGGTTCTGCTCCGTCGCACCGGCCGCCCAGCGCCGCCGTGAAGCACGCCATCAGGAACAAGAATCCAATCAGCTTGTTCATCATTGTAGCTTAATTTCACAATACGACTGCCGTTTATGGATGACACTATTTATACTGCTTAGACGGCCATTTATATTGCAATTGTAATTAATAGACAATAACAATCGACCGCAATTGAACCGGTTTTCAAGCTTATCGCTTCAAGGCTGCTATTTAATTATTGCTGAAAAATTCGGAAAACAACAATTTATAATTACAGACGTGTCTGACGCGGGCTCCATAAAATTATGGATGACTTCATTAGATGCCGCGATGTGCTCTATTTTGGTGGTCAAAAAAATATGACATAACATGACATAAGAGATGTCATGTTTTTTTTATTGCATTCAATTGTCTGCGTATGGTACCTATCGGCCAACTCGTGCCTCGTCGGGGCTTAAAGTCGCCATGACATTTGGTCATGGGCACTTCAGAGCTTTTTTGAACTATTGACGCCCCCCTGCTTCTAGTAAACTTGAGCCTAGGCACCTTTTACAAAAGTCTTAATGCAGGAACGTTTTGATTTAGGGACAAAACAATCTTACTTTCATTAACACCGGAAGCTTTCAAAACGAAATTGTTTTTCCTTTTTGCTTGTTGCAAAATTGTTTAAAAAACGAATATGCCGTGATAAAAGATAAGCCAATTTGATAAATAAACGATTTGAATTAGAATTTAATTATATAATAATAATGCCTCCCCGACCGACAGCGGTCATGGTGGCCAATCTCATCAGAGATCAGCCAGGTACGCAGGAGATATTATAGTGCACAAGTATATGCGCAAACACAGATGCACTCCCTATTCCTTCACTCTCATAATCCGATGGGACGGCAGACCGACACGACCGGTGAGATATTTGGCGCAGGACCGACGGCTTTACGTGCTCTCCGAGGCACGGGGGTGCTCCAACACCACCAACTTCCAGACTTGGGGCTGCTATTGAGACTTTTTTTTTAGAAAATCTCAATAACATTTTTTTTTATGGCCCCACCCGGGAATCGAACCCGAGACCTCTCGATCTGTAGTCAAAGATGCAACCACTAGACCAACGAGGCAGTCAAAAATGTTAGTTAAATGGAGGATATAACGACATTGTTTTTTTTCATTCCTAGTAGGTTAAGAAACGACCCGCGCAGTAAGTCACTCAATCTGTAATCGGGACCTTCTATTTCACAACTCTAGCATTATTGTTTTTGAGTCAATTTAGCAGTTTTAAATAAAACTTATTAATTTGCGATAGAATTCAAATTATTTTGAATAAATTTACCGTCATTTTAGAATTAAGTAATAAATAAGATAATATCACAATAATTTTAGAAGATATCACAATAGAAAATTTGTAAAACGTATTAAAATGTAAATAGGTCTGCATAGAATATGCCTAATTTTGAAACGTGAACATCATTTTTAATTCAGTTTTAAATTTAAAAAATTTATACTTTAAGAAAAATAGTGTAATTAATTTTGTAGAATTAATCATTATTGATCAAAAAAACCGCAAACAAACACTCATTTTTTATAGGAAAAATAATATATTAGTGATCAGCAGTGCCCCGCGTATTTCGCCCATTCCCGTGGAAATTCTGGGAAACGATCCAATGCCCTTTCTCGGATTTCATTCAATTCCTGACAAAATTTCATATAAATCGGTTCAATAGTTTAGGCGTCAAGGAGAGAGAGATATAGAGATTGACTTTCGCACTAATAAAATTAAAAAGGATAAGGAAGTAAAGAATAGATAATTGATGTTTAATATATTTTTTTACAGTATATTGCCATTTTTTTAAAGCAAAACTTCGGAAATCAATTGTTACACAACACACAAGATATTCTTGTTGGAACGTTTTTTTGCGGACATCTATATAATATATATTCCTACCTACAAAATTGAAAGAACGAAGTCTTGTGTTCAATTTATAGTAGGTATTACAGTGATATATTGCATCACACAACTTTAAACGTTTAACGGGGCATGTATGAGAAAACAATTCTGATAAAACTATAAATCATCATAATCAGTCATTTAAGCTTTACAATTGTTATATGATTTAAAATTGCATGTTTTTCATCAAGTATTGTTTTATGATGTTCTTGGAATAGGGGTGATACTTATACCAGGCTGAGTTCAATAATATATTAATAAAACATTATTTTTTCATAAATGAAATTTAGTTTAACTAAATCTGATCAAACTTAGTCACAAAAAATATTTACGAATTTTGGGCCTCTTTAAGTCTTTATCGTTTTTTAGCATCACCAAATTCTCTAGAAAGAAATAAAGTTTTAAAATTTGTAAAGGATTCTCTCGAGCATCGAATTAGTTAGAAGAGGTATGTAAATATTAGGGTACGATGGTGCTGGCGTACACAATGAGTAAAAGCACCTTCAAAATGAAGAAAACTAATAACCATGTGCCTTATTCTAATTTCGAATATTAGCTAAAACAATGAAAAATAGGTGTTAAAGTGTGTATTTTTATTGTAAAAAGTGAATTCTTTCTTCCTTGTATTCTAAACGTCTCTAAGAATGTTGGAAATGAGATTCTCTCCTGAGTATAGATAAAAATGTTCTGCGGTTATATACATATAAGAACATTCCACCCCCCCATCCCATTACCAGTCGTTTTAGCACTATCTCTGGAGGAGGGTAGAACGGGTAAGGTAAGTGTAAATGGGTGTCAAATAAAAATAAAATTTAATTTAAGTTATTGATGACATTCATTTAACAAGGCTCTTGTTTGTTGATGTACAAATTTCTTCCAGTTTCTTCCTTGTAAGCTTTTGCAGCGATAGCATATTCACAGAAGTTCGGGAACGTCATGCCGGCAGCGCACACGGGGAATGGTTCTGCTCCGTCGCACTCGCCGCCCAGCACTGCCGTGAAGCACGCCATCAGGAACAAGAATCCAATCAGCTTGTTCATCGTTGCAGTTTACGTTTACAATACGACTGTGGCGCTTATGGGGGACCAGTATTTATACTCCTTAGACGGCATTTTATATTGAAATTTTAATTAAAACAGATAACAATCGACCGCAATTGAACCGGTTTTTTAAGCTTATCGTCTCAAGGCTGGCATTTAATTATTCCTGAAAAATATAGAAAACTACTATTTACAATTTCAGACGTGTCTGACTCGGGTTCCATAACATTAAGGATGACTTCATTCGATGCCATTCATTGTTTCGTTGGTCAAGGAAAACCTGACATCTCCTTATCGCATTGAATTGGCTGCGTCTGGTATCGGTCTACCCGAGCCTTGTCGGGCTTAAAGCCTCTATTACCGAGTGCATGCTGTATTGGCAAGGTGCGCGATGACAACGCCAACTAGCGGTTGCCATTACAGCGGACTTTGAAATGTCAAATAGCTTACTGTCATTACGAAAAACAATAAGTAAACAATAATTTCCAATGGTACATCGTAATTTATTAGTTTTATACCTAAATTTATACCATCAATAATAATATTTATCTTTTTTATACATACTTACATGCCACAATCAATAAAATTAATTAATATACATACGCTTTTTCATGGCGGACTTACAGAAAGTAATTAAATAAAACTTTAACCGATTTAAATGCGGTTTTCGATTATATATTACGGCACGCCCCGCAGACGTTTTAGTGTTTCTTTCATTAAAAATCGGTTAACAAACAAAAAAGATATGAGGGTTCAAAGCGATCCATCAAAAAATATCAGTGCGCGTAGGTAGATTAAGTTGAACTTTTATAAATATTGTTTGCACAATACTTTCTAATTAAAATTTTGTTTTTCTTGATTTCCAGAGTAGATTACCGTCATGGTGGCCAATCACAATAAAGACAACCAACCAACATGCAGAAGTTATTATTTGCGTCTATAAGAAAATACGCGTTAAATGCGTGCAAACATAGAAGTCTCTTTCATTCCGAGAGTATATTAATATTTCAAATAGAATTATTGGAATTATATAAACATGAACAGTGACACTTTTGTTATATTTCATTAAGGATATAATTTGGACTTAATAAAATAGTTATGAAATCGCAATTATTGGATAGTTCTTTTAAAATAAAAATAGCAGTCCATTAATGGGGTTTTTTTCAAAAATTAAGTGTTGACAAGATATATTTACAGACAAAAGTTTCTAAATCGTATAAATTGTCATACCACCAAGTACAGAGTTTTGTATTCCACGCGGCCTAAGCCGCAGGCGGAATGCTAGTTTATATTATTATAAACGCGAACTTTTAATATAAATAAACATGCTTTTACAAGCATGTTTTTATGATTTTATAACCATGTTTTTATAATTTCATAAACATGTTTATTTATTTTTAAAAGCACGCGCGTATCGCTAATGAAGGTAAAAAGTAACAAATCATCTGGGGTAAGTTGCTTTTTTAGCCACGGTGAGCGCTGCGGTCGATTCGGGTTCTCCCACCACCTACTTTGCACCCAGCGAATTGCCCTGGTACCGGACAACCGTTAATTTGAATATTTTCTTTCGTTTGTTTTAACGCGATACTTTCCATATTTAATATTTTTTTAATATGGAAAATACATATGAAAATATTAAAAAAAACGCGGTTATAATAATTTATAATTAACTGTGTTTAAAATTCGTTAAAAAGCATTTGTATTCAATTAGAGATCTAGAGACAATTTTTGTATTTTTATCTTTTTTGTATTTTTATTTTTTTTACTTATTTTTTATTTATTTCTTTGAAAAGGCAATATAACACTTATTTATATATTTATTTGATATACATTTTTAAACATTACAATCTAAACTACTTCAAATATAGCTGTAATATTTATGTACGTCCAAATCGGTATCTGAATTTAACACATTTTTTACAATATTATATTCATGTGAAATATTATAACAATTAGTTCGTGGTAATAAAATACGTAATTTCGTTGTATAAAAAAACCGGCTAAGGGCCAGTTGGACTCACGCACGAAGGGTTCACTACTTCCATACCATCTTAAACACAATAATTGTATGTACACCTTATTAGCATAATTTGGAATATTTCAGCTTTCTAACTATCACTGTTTATGAGATACAGCTTGACAGCCGAGAGACAGAAAGTGGGGGCTTAGTAATAGGGTCCCGTTTTTACCTTTTATTACAGAACCCTGAAAAATAAACCTTTCTTTGAGCCTATAATTTTATTATGTGTTTAGATCTGAAAAGAATATAAGTGTAGTTAAATGTTTGAACCCGAGGTGCTCTGTGATATTAAAACTACGATGCGTGCCTTTTTAATCATCGTCAAAGGAGATTTTTAACAAAGGTCGATGGTAGAATAAGCAGAGGAGATTGCGGTCACCTGATGTTAAGTGATCACTGTCGCCTATCACCCAAATCTTTAAAAGGGTGTCATAATAATTAGAATAATTACAAAGTCGTGAAGGCCATGATATTACGTATATTGTTGGAGGAACGAAAAGTGTATTAATTCCAATTGAAAGTATAGAGTAGGGAATAGATCAGGAAAGGAAAACATGGAGTTTATTGACCGCCTGAATTTATTGGGCGAAGTATTATTTATTTCAAATGTCAATATTCTATTATAAATATTGTCGGGGACTTCTCAGAAACTAGAAGTCTAAATTCAGATTGCAAAGTAATGCACCCCTGGAGTATATCCCATGGATAATAAGATTTTAACCAAATTTCTACGGAACTACACTGATATTCTATTCTTTCGGATGCAAAAAAAAATTCCGTATTTTTTTTCATATACAAAAATACGATCGAAATGATAACCCCCTCTCTTTTGAAAGCCGGCAAAATGCAATTCGTGATGTTTAGCGACTTATAATGCTGAAATAATTCCTTTTTGGTTTTAACCCCCGAAGCAAAAAGAGGAATGTTATGAGTTTGTGTATCTGACTGTATATTTGTCTGCGTCATCATAGATATAAAAGTGGTAGATGTAAGTGGGGAAGAAGAAAGAAAGATAATATTAATTTTATTTTTTTTTAAATAATGTGTCTCTAGGATACTCAGAAATATTAGTGAACATTTGGCATGAAAAAAATTCTTAAAAAATAAAAACATTTATTTCCAAATTATCATTACAGCCATATAAAATTAAAGCAGTGGCATCCGTACTACATGACAAATCTGTATTGCGTTTACCGACGGCCTTACATTTTTAATAGATTTCATAGTTTAGAATAAACTTAATGTTATGTTTGTTTTCAGTTAACATCGGCCAAGTGGTGGTTGGCTACAGTGTGGGCTGGTCAGCACCCATAATCCCAAAGTTGCAGAACGCTACTGAAAACCCTCTAGATGAACCAATCACAGATTTACAGGCGTCCTGGGTGGGGTCTTTGTTGTATATAGGAGCTATGGTGGGTAAGTTATTGATCTCTTTATTTAGAAGAAAAAAAAAGAACTTAATTTTTTTTAATGTAATTTAAAAGAGGACAAATAATATGAAGACCTCATGCCAATCAGACCAGTGGTTTTAGAGATAATTTGTACCAAATATTTACTGCAACGCCATCTGAAGAGATGTCACCTATCATATACACCGATATACTAGATACATTAATAAAATCAAATCTGATCACTTAAAATCTAATTAAAATTGGACCAGTTTTGGAGAAAAATGGTAACATGGGATTGCAAACACTTACAAACAAAAATAAGAATTATTACATGTGTGTAATTTCATGAATGTAGATTAAGTTTACGTGTTGTGAGAGGGGCATAAGTGCCCCGAAATGGATCGTGAAAATGTACACAATGTGGCACGTTCTCTTTCTCAAACATGGCTGACACACTGTCTCTTGTCTAGATTATTAATTGTTAATTATTTCAATGAAAAATTCGTCCGAATATACATGTAATGTTAGCTACTTAGAATGATTTTGATGTATTTTTTCCTTCGGGATTACGTTAGGTTAGGTTAAGTTACTTATGATTTTATTTGTTTTTAGGACCATATGTCACCGGAATTTTGTCGAATCTCATTGGAAGGAAGCCGTGTCTTATGATTGGTGCATGTCTGAACATAATATCGTATATCCTGGTGGTTACTACTAAGAATATAGCAATGGTGTATGCTGTCAGGATTATAAGTGGTTTGGGTATGGGGGTTACAACGGTTGGAAACATCGTCTATATGGGAGAAATTGCGTAAGATATTAAAATTGTAAAATAAGTTCGTAGTTTATAGGTATAGTCAGACACATATCTATCGGATTTCCTGTTATCAATTCTGCCCCCTAACCATGCTTGAGAATGTTCCCACTACTTTGTGATTCTCGTGTGTAGTAGCGACAGAGGTTAGACCAGGGATGGCAAACCTTTTTGGATTAACGTACCATATTTTGTAAATAAATGTTTAATTTGGTCATAGACGAGCCAAAACCTAAACTTTCTGATTTTTCGAAAATAATTTTATTAAATATTATCAACTCACGATTGAGTATAATAGGTACTAATTATGTACTGAAAAAAGGAGCACGTGAAGACTTAAATAATGGGTAAAATGTCTATCCGTAGACAGTCGGAGTAGGTATTTTATGCCGCCATCCAACAATAGATGAAGTCCGCGTATGCGTCTGCCGATGTGTAGGCGGGCTTTAAATATAAGAATTCCACTTTACTTTTATTTATGAAGGTGAAAAAATAACAAGTAAATAGATAGTTAGTGATTTCAAGATAATCATTCAAGATTCGCTTTGACCTTAAAGAAGGCGGCATAATTTCTTTAATGTAGATGTCATGCCATATCTAATGTATTCATAGATAATTATTAAGGAGTTTAACCATTATAATTATCGATTTGATCAATCAGATAATAATCTAAAGTTTTTATAAATTGCACGTGAAAATCACGCGATTTTTATCGAGAATGAGATGCAGATTTATCGAATATACAATCATTTCTAATTAATATCATTATTGCAACAGCTATTATTTTTACATGTGAAAGGGACGTAATTCCGTGTAAGATTCATAATAACCAAACCGCTGGACGGATCAGGCCAAAATTTGGCATGCTGGTAAATGTTATGACGTAGGCATCCACTGAGGGTTTTGGTCAAATACCACCTTAGCTCTGTCCCGTGATTTCACCTGCGTATATGCGTTCCTGTGGGATTTCCGTTGTAAATGTCCATAAACAGTTTTCAAATTTTCTGTACAATGTTTTATCTCGTGCAGTTCGGTTGTTTCGTGAAATGAGATAGACAGGCCGACAGATACATTATATTAATAATATATATGAGGATTTTATTAATTTTAGTTTTTTCTTTTACAGGTCCACTCACATTCGAGGGATTTTATTGACATCCACGTCTATAGTTGGTATTTCGGGAACGCTTCTGGTTTATGCGGTGGCACCTTTTGTATCCTATGTGAACACAGGCTATATAGCCCTAGGGATTTCTATATTACATATAATTGGCCTCTTGTTCATACCTGAGTCTCCCGTTTATTTGGCAATGAAAGGTAGTCATTTAGTTAAAATATTCATCTATGGGATTCTCTATGTTGTATGTCGTCAGTTGAGTTTAGACTGGAATTAAATTTTGTTAGCTATTTTTTTCTTACTAAATTTGAGTGCATTATTTATTGTTTTTAAGTCTATAGTTATATATTTTAATCGTCCCATCGGGCTATGATAAGTTGCGTTCACACTGGGCAACTATAATATCTCCCACGCAGTTGGTTGGTTTCCGTAGAGATTGGCCGCCGTGGCCGAAATTCGGTCAGGAGGAACTTTTTTTTATTTTAATAATTATCGTAGTCTGAGTAAACTTAAAGTTCACGCTCTTATAAATTAAAAACTTTTCAATGATGTAGAGTTTCTTGGATACCTTTTATGAAATAATGTTATTTCTTATTAAATAAAAAACCTCCGTCACTTTGTTTGTGACCATGTTCCAAACTTCGGGTTAATAATAATGAAAAGTAATGTTTATTAATTCTATATGATATGGAAAGTACTCGTGTTATTTCTTATCTAAGTCACATTAACATAGAACACTAGTTCCATAGAATAGTTACATAACTGATAATAAAATAACTACTGAACGAATAAACAATGATTAGCCTTAATTTTTAAATGGTACACATTTCTAAAGATATCTTCAATTTCCAGGTGAAAATATCAAAGCAACAAAAACACTAAACCGCCTGGGAAGATCTGGAGATGTAGAGAAAACACTGGATACATTTTCGCATACGAAAGAATCTGGTTCTACTAAAATACAAGATTGGGTCGAAATATTCACAATCAAGTCCAACAGAATGTCACTGTTTTTGACATTTACTTTGGGTAAATATTCCACAATTCTATAAAATTTTTATGTTATCATCTCTTTGCTCAGAAAAGAATTGTTTCCGGTACATTTTTTATTTGTATATTTCATTTTAGTTTTAAAGTTAATGATTAATTAAATGAGTGAATAAAAAAAAAATTACTGCTTCACCCGATCTTCTGCTGTGGGTAATTTGCAATGCTCGGCTTTCACTCTTTTATTGCTGTAGATGTTATGTAGCAGAATTATCATCTGGCGCCTCTAATGACACTTACCAGTAAAAATTGGGTGGTAACAAACGTACCCGTCACCACAAGGGTAGATATATCAAAAAATATTGCCATTTCTTTAAATTTAAATGTCTTCAAAACTGTGATTTCAGGCGCTTTTCAACAGACAAGCGGTGTGGCTGTAGTTTTATTCTTCGCTACAACAATATTCGAGCTGGCTGGGTCTTCAGTGGAACCGTTCTTAGCTACTATTATTATTGGTGTTACTAGACTGGTATCTAGTTTAATAGCGCCTACATTTATAGATAGATCTGGAAGGAAGATCCTACTTCTGATGTCGATGGCTGCGTGTGCAATTAGCTTGGTAAGTTCTTTTGTACTTGTACATAAAAGTTATTTTCTACTTTTCAGTTCTCACTGAAGACGGTTCTATGTTTTGGTAAAAAGTTAATATAATAATGGTGTATATGAGTGGATACATTTTTGTGTATTTGCTAGCACACAGACTATTAAAATTATTGCAAAAACAGGTCGTTGATATGATTTAGCTTACTCTATGATTTCGCTAATTTTAGTTTTTAAGTACTATATTAAAAATATCAAAGCTTTTGTTTTTCTACATTTTAACAAATAATTTCAGTCCGTGCTGGGTTTATATTTCTACTTGGATCGGATAAAGAGTCCAGCGCTGGCCAACATTGGGTGGTTACCAATGGTAGCCCTCATCGTGTATTTCTTCTGCTATGAAGCTGGTAAATATTTATGTATTCCTCAGTTTTATATATAAATCTCAAACGTGGCTGACTGACATAGTGCTCTATCCACGCAAAGCCCAAATCACTGGGCGAATGGGCCTTAAATTTGGCATGTAACTAGATATGTAACTGGGTATGACGTAAGAAAGAAAAGATTTTGATCCTAAGAAAGGATTTTGATCACACGGAACGGGCAGAACAGATATATGCAAGTGAACCCACGGGGCACAGTTTGAGTGTGCCCCACGGTAGTAGTGGTTGTACTAGTAGTAATTAGTAGAATTAGTAGAAAATAGAATTATTAAGGTCTTAACTGTGTACGTTATAACTTTTTATAATATCTTTTTTTCGTAAATTACAAAAGTAAATGGAAGTAACTATATAGGATTATATATGAACAGCACACTATTCTTATCTCAAAATGCATAATTTAAAGACTTTCTTGTACGCTGCACGAAGATAAACGATCAGATATGTCAGCTTATGTCAAGAGATGCCCGAGCGTTCTCAATTTTAATAAAATCTGAGTGAGGACGGGAGGAAAATGAATATATGCTCCTAAGCTCCATTACATATTACGCTGAAATTTCAACTGTGTACTTAAAGTTACATAGTACTTTTACGGGTTAGAATACATATGTCGCCAGCTAAACCTAAACCATAGGAAAGTGGTGTGACAGGGTGTAATTCTGCTATATAACATCTTCAGTAATAAAAGAGTGGAAGCCGAGCATTGCACGATTGGCTCGCACCGCTGAGATTACCACCCCCCAGCAGAAGATCGGCGTGAAGCAGTATTGCACTGTATTTCGTACGATATTTTCATGTTATAGATTGTATGTTCATGGGCTGTGGTCTGTCATCAGGTGAACCGCGAGCTTGCATACTGTGGAAAATATTATAGTACCTATACAACTTTTTGGAATAAAAAAAATAAGGGCAATCTTCCCTAATATAACTATTAATATAATAGAGAATACCCGTCTGTCTTTCTTTTTCACACCTCAACTACTGAACCGAAATTGGGTAACTATTGGAATTTTGTAAAAAGTCTGAGACCCGAGAAAGGATATATGATTTGTTGTTTTTTATCGGGAATCCCACACATTCAGATAAATACGTGGGTTACACCAAACAAATTGATTTTTTTTAGTACATCGTAATTCGTGTATTCTCAGAAACATAGGTTTCGTAACTAAGGGCAGATAAATTGTTCCTCAATATGTTATACTTTATAGAATGTTTTTTTTTTATCATGACCCTCTTATTTTAGGATTCGGTACAATACCCAACGCAATCGTGGGCGAAATGTTTCGAATCAACGTGCGTTCCAATGGTTCCGCCCTTGCCATCACCCTGACTTGGCTGGTGGGCTTCGCGCTCACCACCAGCTTCAACTCCATGGTGGAAACCCTGGGGGGTGACGTCACCTTCTGGATCTTCGGCGGCTGCTGCGTGTTGGCCTTTTTATTCACTTTCGTCTGCTTGCCGGAGACGAAAGGAAAGACGTTGAACGAAATACAGGAGATGTTAAGCTAGTTTTGATTAAATTTTAACGTTCTAGTCGTTTCATTTTTTTATTTTATATAGAAAGTTGGGCTTCGATTCACAAATCCGATCAGAAAGTGTACAAAATCGAGCTCTGCAATACTGCATAGTCGTGATATAGGCGTTATGTTGGTTATCTATAATGTTCTTCTGTGCTGTTGTAGAGATATTTAATTTTCTTTCTTTATTTCGGAATAAGATCCATACAAATTTCCTCGGAAACGTCTTGGAACCAACCCGAATCAGATTTGTGAATCAGTACCCAGACGATCGTCGTATAATAAGATTATATATCAGCTGTTGGGTAGTGTGCAGACAATACTTCCTTGGTAAGTAAATTGAAGTTGATGTCATATTCTTTTAGAGAATACGCATGCAATTCGCTCATTGACTATAGTCAAAATAGACTCATGCAGGAATACAATATATAATATCCTATTGATCAGTCACCAAGCATAATAACATTAATTTAATGCCTACAATGCCATATCTACATCTCTCATCTATAAAATCTTTGATTTGGCAAAAATATGTAAAGACTGTATTTTCGAGTGCTTGCTTAAGATGTTATATTTTTCCTTTTATATTTTCATTTGTAAAACGATTCGTGCACTTTCAAAAACACTCGAAGGCATTTTATAGATTTTTGTCATGTTGGTTCGTAACTAAAGGAATTTGGTGTTTGGAGACACCAATTTGAATGCAAAAAATAAGCATGCGAGTAACTATATCAGTTCATAGCATATTCATATCAGTTATTTAATTTTATTGGTTTTGCAAAATTTTTCTCTAACACTTTCACAGGCGCATATTTTTGTATACTACAAAATTGCTTATTTTCTTTCATAGTATTATATTCTATATACATAAAATATTATACAGTACATACATTTTTAATGAAAACGAGAATAATATTTTTGTGAATATTGCCCACACTTCTAAATGCACGATCTTGTATAGAGATATACGCACAAAATTTTAACAATATAAAGCTATATAGAGGGATTGGATAATATGGCAAAAAAGAGGATGCTATGACGGTTCAGAAATATATATTTCATTGTTAATAATGTATGATGATGTAATTGGTTTAGTACGAATATAATTTAGTTTAATTTAGCTTAATCAAACTTAATATAATTATTCGACTTATTTGTAATAATTATTATATCGTGATTTTATACAAATGCTGTGTATGCTTCTAATTGATAAATACATAAGCTTGTAATCTATAAATTGTGTATTTTCATAATTTTTTTAAGTATTTGTTGTTGGTGTACCTTTAATAAATAAATAGAAAAATAAAAGCCCTCGGTTTTGGAGATATTCAATATTTACAAAGAATAAATACACAAACTCTTTAAAATACACATATCATTAACTGCTGACCCTTAAATTATACAAGTAAATAAATTAATAAAACTATTTCCGAAAATTATTAATTAAAATTAAAACCTGTTTTTTACCTTTTTTTGAAGTTCATTAACTTAATAAAGGCTGTAAGCTTAATTAGTTCAAGTGTGAATTACTTTGTACTTAATTTATAAGATTTAGGTAACATTTTATATTTAATATTTATTTATACTCTGTCAAATATAGCTTGATCTGTGTGACATATGATATTAAACTGATATTCCTAGGGTCCGCATATAACTGCCTCATTGGTCTATGTGTTGCATCTTTGGCTTCAGGGATTTTTCTGACACAGAAATCTCAGTGGCTGCCCTGAGTTTGGAAGTTGTTGGAACATTCCCGTGCCTCGGAGAGCACGCAAAGCCGTCGGTCCTGTGCTTAATCTCTCTCCGGTCGTGTCGGTCTGCCGTCCCATCGGGTTATCAGAGTAAAAGGAAAAGAGAGTGCACTTGTGTTCGCGCGTACACATGTGCACTATAATATATCCTGCGCAGCTGGCTATTCTCTGTTAAGATTGGCCACCATAGCCGAAATCGGTCAGGCGAGCTATTATTATATTAATATAAGTAAGTACGTTCAGATGAGTATTGGCGGTTCACGGTCGTCACAATCTGTATTGAATTGTTAATGTTGTAGATACAACTTTAAATAAAGCGTAAAAACTCGATCACTTGCTTTTGATATCTAAATCTCTACACCTCTAATCTTGCTCATAATCTATACATATAATAAAATCGTAGACTAGCCGTGTCTGTACATTTAATATTTTCAAGAAAAAAATTGTGTTTCGTGTTTCATTTGTGATTCTAAACTCAAAACAATGATTTTTA
>LQNK01003341.1:621745-655330 GCA_001586405.1 Phoebis sennae
TAATTTTCAGTAAACATAGGACAGTTCATAGATGGCTACAGCGTGGGTTGGTCAGCGCCCATCATCCCAAAGCTGCAGGATTTGGATCAGAGCCCGCTGCCGGAGATCATCACTGATCTCCAAGTCTCTTGGATAGGATCGCTTCTGTATTTAGGATCTATTGTAGGTAAGTTATGTGATTTATACGTGCGTTCTAGAAATCGAATAAAACAAGCGTAATCGTCTCATCCAAAAATCTTGAATGTTAAAGATACAAAAACAAAATTGTAAACTGCAACGTCAAAATCTTATTAGCGTTTTAAAACTGTATTAGATCGGATTATTTCTTCTTGTAACATAACATTATGGCACAGAATATGACGCATTAAGCTACTTTAATTATTTCATAAATTTTAATCTTTGGATTACTACAAAAAATGCGCAAATTAACCACCACGTAAAATATACCGGGTTAATAAAAGCTCTTACTCGAACATGACAATGACTTCCATGTCATAATTTACTATCCCTTTCTCTCTCAGGTGGTTTATATTTAATTAAGTTTTGTGACTCCCACGCTATGTGTATCTTTTTGCGTAGCAAAAATATTCAAGATCTTTGGTCTCATAAGTAAATAACGTTGTAATAAAAATTCTCTCAATTTATCGCCAGTGTCTGAGTCACTTTATCTCTAGTTTATCTATTCGATAGCGCAAAACGTCCGTCAACTGTGACAATTACGTTCCTGAGCAACGCATCATAGTCAAATTTGGTCTGAAATTTGTCTGACAGTTAACTTTAATGAATTCATAGCTGCCGCGTGTCGTTCCATACTACTCCATACAGTCTATGCAATTTTAATAAAAAGTGCATAAATAAGATTTTTGTCAACTTGACCTATCACATTACGTTGCAAATTGTTATTCTTATTAAAAGTACTATCGATTTGTAAAATAATAACTGATGTTTCCTTTTTTTCATCCAAATTAGCAAATTCGATCTCTGGGTAAAATATTGATTATTCAATAATCTATTGATGCAGTTTATTAAGTTAGGTTAGTCAAAATTAGCCTTGTGACTCTTCAATGTTTTTCTGCTATTACCTTCCAAAATGACACTACAGTTGAATTTTTAATTAAATTGATATATTATTATATTTTTAATGTATAAAATTTCATCAAATATAATTGTAATGTGCGAATGTAATTTTGACGATTAAAAAACACTTAATGTAAGTTTACTTAAATAAATATGATTATTATTATCACGCCCAGTTTGTAAATCCACCATGCTTAAAATGCAACTTAACGCGTATTTACCTGTATTTCTATATCCTATTATGAAACTTCTCAGAAAACTTCAAAAAACATCATAACTACTAACAACTAAATGGTCCGCTTAACGGGTAGTTTTATATCCTTATTAACAGCTGAGTGCAATTGTTCGATAACTGCTATTGTTACACTATATAGGGTGTAGGTTACGCGTGGCTATGCTATTATTCCGTAAATTTATTTTATTTATTTATTTGAACTCTTTATTACACCATATATATATACAAAAAAAAACACAATAAACTTAAAATAACTAAAAACTGAAACAGTGTAAAAGGCGGCCTTATCACTAATCAGTGATTTCTGCCAGGCAACCACTGGTTAAAAGATAAAAAACAGAGAGTAATTCAGTAATTCATTCAGTAAATATGAGAGATATTCAATAACTTTAAGCTGATATTAAAAAATACCTAATAGTCTAGTCTCGATAGCTTTAAAAATGACGATAAGTAAAAGAAAATAGCAACAGGATGGAATTAAACCGTTTTTTCCCCTAATATCTAGTAATACTATTTTATGCGGCAGAACTTTAATTGGGGACGATAGTGCCCATTTTCCCCTTTTTTTCTAAAAATAATAATTAATTACATTTATTCTCAACATAAACACAAAATAAAAACTTAACCTAAATTATAAAAAAAAAATTAAAAAATAAAACTGATTATTCCTGTTTGTTGGTTATATACTTTGAAGACATATTGTTTGCATACCATAATTAATGGTTATAGATAGATTGTTCCAATATATGATTTTAATTACCCACTTTGTACCTATGTATGCAAATAAATACTTGCATTTACTTTGACTTTGACTTGGACTTGGACTTGGACTTGGACTTTGACTTTGACTTTGACCTTGACTTTGACCTTGATCTTGACTTTGAGTTTGACTTTTTTTCCAGGGCCGTATATCCCGAGCTACTGGTCGAATATAATTGGAAGGAAGCCATGCTTGTTCTTCGGGAGCCTGCTGAACCTGACGGCCATCTTGCTCATCATCACCACCAGGAACATTGCGATGGTGTATGCTGTACGTATCATCAGCGGCTTGGGCATGGGCATGGTGACTGTGAGCAACCTAGTGTATGTGGGTGAAATTGCGTGAGTATTACAACTGGTTCACCCCGAGCTAGACCTCGCGTTCGTATAAATCAACCTTTTATTTGATAACACACTCAGCTACATTCATATGAAAATCGTCTATTTCACCCCCAATATCTTCGATAACCCCCACTGATTTTACTCATTTTTATAATCAAGCTTTTTCTTCATATTATATACTATTCACTTACATTATTTTATCAACATCGGATAAGCCATACTCTAGCTATCCTCAGACAAACAATTACCAATTTCACCCCCCTATCTCCGTATCCCACATGCTAATATCGCATATCTTGAAATTTAATCTAGATCGGATAAAATATATTCAAGTTATCGTCGAACAAAGTTTTTCATACTTACATACAAACATACATACGATCGCTAGGTCAATAATTATATTATTATTTAAAATATAATTTATGTCAAATCCAATGAGTAGTTTCTGCGTGAAATAGTAGCAAACACATATAATTAATTATTATTCTATCCCTTTATTTCTTCTATTAAGTAATATTTATAGCTTTCCATATTTTAAAAGGTTAAAATTGAGCATTTTTCCGTATTTGAACATTGAATCGCGAAAAATATTACATTTTAATGGCTTTATTTTTTGTAATTACAGATCAACGAATGTCCGAGGAATCTTCTTAACATCAACCTCTATAATAGGCATATCGGGGACCCTAGCGGCGTATTGTGTCGGTTCGTTAGTGTCGTACACCATGACTGGATACTTTGTGCTTTTTATTAACATTGTACACATGATTGGGATATATTTTATACCGGAGTCTCCTGTATACTATGCCATCAAAGGTAAGGTTTTTTATTTTAAATTATTCATGTATGTCAAATGAGATATTGAAATGTAAAATGTTTATATATTTTCTATCATTGGATATTGAAGAAACATTTTGTGACAACAAAATTAAAGTTAAATAAAATATTAAATGGGTATAACTGTGTATTCTTGAAATGTAAAATTTCTGTATAATTTCTATTATTTGGCATTGAAGAAATATTTTGTTGTCACAAAATGAAAGTGAAGAATTAAACAGTCTTTGGGTGGCCATAACTGGGTATTCTGCAACATCGAGTTTATTTGGTGCCCTAAAATAGATAGGATTTTTGTGAATACAGATAATTACTAGCAATAAATAATTAATAGGTTGTGTAGTATGGGAGTCAAAAAGCTAAATCAGTTAATTATTAATGTTTATTTTGCTTATTTGGTTCATATCAAAGATATAAAAGTAGTCCGTGAGTGGACACTTTATCTTCTATACATTTTTCCCTAAGAGTATTTGCTTTCATTTAATCGAAGTCTATAATAATGCAGTAAATGTTTGAAAGCATTCAAACAATCCTATTAATATTATAAATACGAAAGGTTGTGAGGATGTATATTTGTATGTATGTATGTATTCTTACATGCATAAACTACTCAACCGATTTCAGTAAACACATATAGCCGGTAGCCATAGTATAAGAATTATTCAAATCTCACCATAACTTGCGGCGCTTATCAAACAAAAATTCAAACAAAAAATCAAACCATTCCCCTTTATAATATACTAGCTTTCCGCCCGCGGCTTCGCACGCGTGGGCTACTAATTTATGTACTTTTAAAGGAGCACAATAAAAGTTTAAAAAATTACGATCGCACGACCAGTGATATATGCGCATGTCTATAGTTTTTTTTTTATAATTTTCTATGGAAATATTTTTTTTTTTATGGCAGAGCAGGCAAAGGAGCAAGTGGGTCACCTGATGGTAAGTGATCACCGCCGCCCATGAACACCTGAAACACCAGGAGTGTCGCAGGTGCTTTCCCGGCCTTTGATGGATATATACGCTCGTCTCTTGAAGGCCCAATAGGTTTCAACAAAATCTCACAGAGCGCGCGCCTCTTTAAAAATACAGAAAATCGAAGCCCACGCGAGCGATGCCGCGGGCAGAGAGTTAGTTATTTTTTGAAGGTTTTTGAGGATTCATTGAGTGTTTCAATATCTTAATCTATACGTTAAGAGTATAAAAAGGCATGTCCGCAACTCAACCAAAATCTCGCATTGTCACTGGTATGACATTTTCACGACTTTAGAAGCATATATCTCAAAAAATATTTATTTTACTAGAAAACGCATTTAGAAACCTCGATAGCATTTTTAAAGACCTTTCCAATGAAACCTCACTCAACGATGTATTCGCAAATTTATTTTTTTACCCTCCGTTTACATGTATGAAGAGCCACCCCAAACATATATTTTTTAAATAAAATGTAGCCTATAAGTTGCACCTAATATTGGTCTATCAGCATGTGAAATTTTATAAAAATCTAACCAGTGGTTATTACGTGATTGACGCACATACAAACAGATAAACAGATAAACAGACAAACAGACAAACAGAAAAAAAAATTTAACCATGGTTTTGGTATCTATAGAATATACATATTGCATACCAATAACTCTTTTTGAAAAATATTCAATGTACAGAAATGGTTCGGTTACTGTTTTATTATATGTATAGATGTGTTATATTATGTTAGGGAAAAAAACATAATTACAGGAATAAGTATAGGTATAGTCTTCTTCATATATCTTGTATTAATCTTTCTCTGTTCATTCTTCAGGAAAAGAATTAGAAGCCAAGAACACCCTCAGATACCTCGGAAGAATCGACGATTTGGACAATGTCTTCGAGTCCGTCAAAGGGATCAACCCTAACGAAGCCACCACATGGAAGGCTTGGGTCAAGATCTTTACAGTGAAAGCGAATAGGCGCAGTTTGCTGATTACTTTATCTTTGTGTACGCTGCAGCAAACAAGTGGTGTAGCTGCAGTGTTGTTCTTTGCGACGACTATCTTTCAAATGGCTGGGTCATCGATCAGGTTTGAAAATACACCTTATTCTAACTTTTAGGTTAGGTAGCTAAAAGGTTACAGCACGAAAGCGGAGCATGCGGTTCACCTGATTAGGTAACTGACCATGAACATCCTCGGAAGTGTCGCACATGTCTTGAAGAAAGGGGAGGAGATAAGAAAAGGAACAATAATGTTAAATTTGGAGGAGAAGAAGGACACGATGGGAGAGGAATGGACTGAGAATATAGGCCTTCGGGCCCCCGCTCACCGTACGAAACACAGTGCAACACTGTGTCACGATGATATTCTGCTTGGAGGGTGGCAATTACACTGGTGCGGGCATGGCACAATCACGTAATGCTCGGCTCCCACTCTTTTTTGCTGAAGATGTTATACAGCAGAATTCTGCCTCTTACTACACCTACGGTTAGAAATAGGGTGGCGACACACGTATTCAAACGTAATTTGATAAAAATTTGTATACATATAGATAGAATATTAGATTGATAATGTGATAGGATGCTTTTAACTGATGTATACGCATCGTATTTCACGCGAGCGATACGCCGATATTTATAATTAATATAACCAATATAATATCCATTTCAGACCAGACTTGGCTACAATGATAATCGGGGGCACAAGGCTGTTGGCCAGCATGGTGGCTCCCTTTGTAGTCGAGAGAGCTGGGAGAAGAATACTTCTACTTGTATCTACGGTATTTTGTGCTTTAAGCTTGGTGAGTATGATGATAAAAATTAAAAAATAATAAATATTCTGGGATATTTAACGCTACGAAAACTAAGCAAAGCCGGTCTTATGGAAACTGGATAACTGATCGACATATTTTATTTATTTTTTTGTATACATACGTATTAAAGATAGATAAGACCAGATAGTAGAAAATTACAATGTTCATCACATCATAATTTCTACTCGTGGGGATTGAACCTTTAAGTTATGCAGCTGAATAACACCTATGGGTAGAAATGGTGTGGTAGCGACACTTATTCTAACTTATATATTAGAGCTATTTGTTTATATCAGGCTTGCCACTAAATCAATGCGGTCACGGTGGAACTAACTGAATAGGATCTATAATGTAATATAATTTATTTGTTTTTAGTCTGTTCTGGGAACATATTTCTATCTAGCAAGAATTGAGAGTCTGATTGTCTCGGAAATTGGATGGCTGCCTCTCTTAGCACTCATCATGTACTTCTTTTCTTATGAGATTGGTAAGATTTTTTTTATTAAACATATATATGAACACAGTAAAATCAACAACGTACTAGACGTTTTTCAAGAATACGTAGTGTAATTGCTGGAATACCAATGTTGAGAGTGGCATTTGTGGAACATTAGTTTGGACTAGAGCAAAATTACTCGTTTTGAGCTAGACAATCGACCCCTTTCATTTAATGCCACACTCGAATACATTCATATTAAAATCTCCTATTTCTCCCTCCCCTATCTTTGCAACTACCCACTGATTTCGCTTATCTTAGAACTCAACATTTTCATTTCTATATGCCTACGAAAAGTTATCAAGATCAAAAAAAAAGTTATTGGGATTTTTCTGACAAAGAAATCTCATAATATCTCCTGCGCAGCTGGCTAGTCTCTGTTGAGATCGACCACTATGTCCAAAATCGTTCAGGGGAGCTATTTGCTATTATTATTGTTTTGTTTCCTACTATTATTGTTATCATGATCGGATAAACGATACTCGCCTTAATCACTCATCACTCAGTCAAATACTTTAATATTATTATTATGCAACAGGTTTTGGCACGATGCCTAGTGCGCTAGTTGGGGAGATGTTCAGTGGCAACGCCAGGAGTACGGGCTCCGCGGTTTCCATGACAACCGCCTGGCTCATTGGTTTCGGGGTGGCTACTGGTTTTGGTAGCATGGTCACAACGGTTGGTGGTGACGTCACATTTGGTATCTTCGCGGGATCGTGCTTGGCTGCGTTTTTGTTCACGTATAAGTTTGTACCAGAGACTAAGGGGAAGAATTTAAAGGAGATCCAAGATTTGTTGAGTCGGTGACTTGAGATTTGGAAGTTTATGTTCAAATAAGTTGAGTAAGGACTTTATTAAGATTTAATTAGAAATGGATTACATTCTAGTTCGGACATTGTAAAAAGGACGTGTCAAATCCTTACTAATATTATAAATGTGAAAGTAACTTTCTGTTTATCTTCATGCTTATACCACTGAACCGATGTGGATGAAATTTTGTACAGAATATAGGGTGACTTTTATCCCGCAAAGTCCCACGGAAACGGGAAATATACGCGGGTAAAATTGCAGGACACTTTTAGTATTACATAAAGTGTAATTTTTAAATAGTCCAAATAAAGTATTAAAATGAAGGTTATTTAGGATATAAGGAATATTATTTAAGATGACTCACAGAGAAGCAATATGTGGGAGATGTTTCTTAAATTGTATTTGAAGAATTGAATGGAACTTAATGTAAAAGTTGTGATGTTGTTTTCAACATACAAAAGAAAAATGTCTAGTTCTAAAACGGGCCGGCTTAACACCCTGCTAATAAAAAGTAATGTAAAACCGATAAGATTACGACTTAATTTTTTTTAATCGAAACGGGGAAAGCGCCTAAAGCTTTTAATAATATTAAAATATATTATTTTTTCTTGACGCCGACGTTGAGTTATTTTTGGATAATAATTTATTTATTTTAAAATGAAATTCGATCTCTAATATTCGATCGTAATTGCTATTTTAAAGTTATTTATTGTTTAACAATAAAATATAATACTTTTAATCAAAATGATGATGAGTTAGATCAGGGGCTAGCAAACCTTTGACTAAAGGACAATATTTGTAATTTACAATTTTCAAGTTTTTATCAGAGTCTCGAATCACAATAGTCCAAACTAACAACCGCTTTTGACTTGGCTTGTGCTGTGAGTATTAAAGTAAAACTGTTAATTGTTATGGATTTACTAAAATTAACTATCGAGTTAACGAAAATGGATAATGATGCATTGCTCAGAAACGTAATTGTCACAGTTTCCAGACGCTATCGAATAGATAAACTAGTGTTAAATTGACTCAGTCATCGAGCATAGTACATTTGTTGTTGTTGTTAAAAGAATAATATTGTTTAAATTATTTATTGATAGGCTATAGATGTTGTAATTTATTTTAATGTATGTTATTAAATTAAAATATATTTGATGTGTAATTGTGTATATTTATTGTCTTAAAATGTTTGTTGTTTGAAGCCCGAGGAAGGACATATGAATCCCATCCTGTTCTACACCTCTACCAATTTCCTATCATTAATGCTCTCCTTATCCCTTCCCCTACCTTCAAGCCAGCAAGGATGATGAAGATATCTTTAATTAACACTATAATGTTGTAGATGCTCATGATGATGATGCTGCGGTCAGTCAATTAACATCAGGTGAACCGCATGCCTGGTTTAGTATAAAAAGGGGACAGGAAATATACGCGGGTGAAACCGCGCGACACGGCTAGTGTCAAATAAAACAATAATATTTATTTTGTCTATCTTCTCTTGCTATAACATTTTTGAAGGCGCATAGTTTTTGCTTTGTAGAACTTACTATTCTGTGTTCTAAGGCCGTTTATTCTTGAATGAAAATAATGTTATGGTGAGTCACTGGAACATTTATATCTTTTGATTGGTATAAAATACATTTCTACAACAATCAACAATCTCAGATTTATTTAACTAAACCTACATGAATGAAGGTAAAAAAGAAAAACATGGATTCACACGGAAATAAATGTCTTAATGTCTTAATTAATGATTGTTATATTCGATGAAAAAACCCGACTACATTTGCAAAAATCATAAATGGAGGGGTCCATTTATGATTTTTGCAAATGTATATAGTCTGTATACCTAGCACAATTCCAAGCCCAGCTCAGTCCACACGACGGCGACGGCAATATTAATGGTAGATTCATTATTTTGCATACACACCACAAACTAAAGACTCTAACTTGAGTAGAATCCATTCGGCAAGTATGTTGCTATCTATTGAATTTCTTATTAATTTTTAATTTGAAATCTACAAATAAGATTTCTTTTTACGCATCTGTGACAGAGTGAGAGTAATAGTGTTTGAGCGTACGTATGTTTCAATTCCCTTCACACCATATGAAACCATGGTACCACCATAGAAATGGACACCATAGAAACCAAAGGAAAATCAGACTTTGTTGCGTTTAAGGTCTTCTTATATTTTTTAATATAATAGTCTTTGTCAATTTGAAAATATAAGTAAATTATTATTGTTATTTTATTGTAAAGATATTGTATTTTTCTAATAGACATTATGTCATCCTGCTTTGTATATTATGCAGTGAATGACATAAAAATACTATTATTTCCTTTTCATTTCATTTCAACATTTATGACCTCATAACACTATTGTTATGAGGTAATAACCCTGAATATTAATGAAAATAGAAATATCTTAGAAAACGAACTATGTTCTGCTGAATACGTCTTTCTCTAAACACATACATAATATATTATGAATAGGTTCATAAAGACAGTATAATAATATAAAATAACAAACAATCTTGTTTTTTTTTGTTGTAAAATTTTTATTTTATGTTGAGAATGTATGTTCTGCCTTGTTGTATGTTTCCTCCACCTCTTGAGTACACCTCCCCTCTCCATGTCCATAAATTTCCACGTCATGGGTTACTTGGAAGAAATCGCTTAAAGGCGATAAAGGCGCCCTTTGTATAATTATGTTATACTATTGTTTAGTGTATTTTTTGCGTAAATTTGTGTATACAATAAAATTATTCATTAATTCATTCATTTAATCAATCATAATTCATTTTATCATGATTATTATATCTGTACGCTTTTTATAAAAAAAAAAATGCGGTTGACTTGATAACCTCCTCCTTTTTTTGTAAGTCGGTTAAAAATAAATAAAACATGTCGACATTACGACGACACGTAATAAGTGACACGTGTATGTCTCACGTGGTTATTTGCAAGCAAATGTGGCGATTTGAAATAATGATCTATTATGTTAAATAACACCCGACTAAATATATTCATTATTTATTTATTTATTATATTAATCAGGTAACAGACAAAATTTGTACGGACCCATATTATATATATATATCATCATCTATATATATAAAAATGAATTGCTGTTCGTTAGTCTCGCTAAAACTTGAGAACGGCTGAACGGATTTATCTTATCTTGGTCTTGAATTATTCGTGGAGGTCTAGGGAAGGTTTAAAAGGTGAGAAAAATTCGAATAATTGCCGGGAATTGCCGGGTCCACGTGAACGAAGCCGCGGGCGGAAAGCTAGTGAACAATAAATACCTTACAGACTAATATACATACAGTTTAATAATATTACTATTGATATTTATCACTAAACCACTAAGCACTTCATTAAACATTCATTCATTCATCAACATTCACCGGCGGCGTGATCTTACGCTGTGTTTTCGGCTGTGTGTTACGAAGCCGACCAAGAAACCGTCGGAACACGACACCTCGGGGCCAGAACTCCTTGCTATTGAAGATCGAGCTTGATATAATCTCTTTTTTCCCGTGTGGCGACGGGTAAGAATACATATGTCGCCACCCCATTTCTACCCGTGGGTGTCGTAAGAGGCGACAGAGGGTAATTCTACTCAATAACACCTTCAGCTACAAAAGAGTGGGAGCCGAGCATTTCATGATTGGGCCAAACTCGCACCGGTGTAATTACCACCCCATCAATCCTCTCTTCCAAGCTGGCAAGGCATCTGCGACAGTTTTCTGTTGTAGATGTTCATGGGCTGCGGTCAGTCATTTAACATCAGGTGAACCACATGCTCCACTGTTACATAAAAAAGGTCGACAGCTGGCCGGTTGGTGCACGCACAACAAATGAATTTAAATTCAGATTGCTGCGCGACTCCAGGCGCTCGACTCTCACAACGGACTTGGTCTTCACCAGCACGTACTCCACAATGCTGCCTCGTTGGTCTAGTGGTTGCATCTTTGAGTACAGATCGAGGGATCTCGGGTCCGAATCCCGGGTGGGGCAAAAAAAAAATGTTATTGGGATTTTTCTGACAAAGAAATTTCAGTAACAGCCCTGAGTCTGGAAGTTGGCGGTGCTGGAGCACCCCCGTGCCTCGGAGAGCACGTAAAGCCGTTGGTCCTGCGCCTGATCTCTCTCCGGTCGAGTCGGTTTGCGCACACACTTGTGCACTATAATATCTCCCGCACAGTTGGCTGATCTCTGTACAGATTGGCCGCCGTGACCGAAATTCGGTTAGGAGGAACGTTTTTTTTAACTCCACAATATCAGCTGTTTGGGTGGAATGGTGCAAGCGGGACATGTACATTTGCGTCGTTGGTATGGCAGGACGCGGCAGGTGGTTATTACCGGTTGGGGCGGTACCACACTTGTTTGAGGAAGGCTTCTTCTATATAAATCAATCCCTTTCCCTGTTTTTAAATTCCATTTTGAAAATTTATATACAGGGTGTACCACAATTTTAACGAATCAAACAACTTCTTATATGTGAAAATCCAGCAGTGTGGGCTGTAAGGCGTGCTAAAGAAATGAACATACAAACATACATACATACGCTCGAAAATTGCATCGAATAATCCTTTCGGTATGCTGCCGTAAGTATAATTATCATTATCTATGATATAAAATGCTATTGCATAAAGATAATTCACTATTTACTCACAAAAGTAACACGGTTAGATTAGTCCATAGTAATTCTCTCAGTGAGCGGTGGTTTCTGCGAATTTTACGTTTTCCTTGCAATGTTTACGTCAGTGATAAAATACAAGAGTCAAATATGCATTATATTATGCGGTATGTATTTAATCTATTTTAATATTTAAATAATCTTATGCCAATTAAAATTATAAATGCATAAGTTACATTATCGTAGTACAGCAGTTATAAAAAGTAAAAATATACATTTTTTAACACACAGTTTAAAAAATTGGTCTTATCGATATAGAGCGATTTCAGGTGGATTTTACGGTACAAAAAGATAGATGGTGCAGAATATTATCGAGTAAAGAAATAATAAATAAATTTATTTGTTTTTTACACTTGTATATTACAGCTAATATTGGTTATTATTATTGCTAATATTGGTCATATATATAAACAGACAAACGGATAATCACAGAAAATAGAAAAAAATTCTAACCATGGAAGGGGTCTATAAAACACACTTATTGCGTAGTGATTACTATTTTTAAAAGACATTCAATGCATAGAAATGGTTTGGTTACTGTTTTAATAGAAGTATAGATGATATAAGGATAGCGTTCCTTTTTGTATGAGTGAGAGATTAGGATCTTTGTGACAAAAAAAAGTCTCAGGTCTCTGATATCTTTCTCTGTCGGTCTTCCAACCCATCGGGCTATGAGAACAATACCATATTGTATCGAAACTTTTTGAAAAGAGCGACTACTCGAGTTCCTTGCCGGTTCTTCTCAGTAGAGACAGCCTTCTGAATCGGTGGTGAATAAAAAAAATATATTTTTATGTAAATGTATATGACGTTCTAAAAGCGTCTCGAAAGAAGCCAATTTGGAAAATAAGTGTTTTGACTTTGAATTTGAGAGTAAATAAATAGAGAGTGCACCTACGTACGCGCGTACACTTGTTCACTATAATATCTCCTATTCTATCTATCTTTTTAATAATAAAGATATTAAAAAAATATATAGAGAGAGATATTTTTTTAAAAAGACAGGTAGGAATTTGCGAATTTCCATAGAAACACGATAACCTTATTAACAATAATTATCGTATAATCTGCACAATATTTGATAAAATATTTTGATGTGCAAGTGCTGAATGGATCTTGAGCCTTATCTAAGGTCAAACAATGATGATGGCAAATCTCATCAGAGAGGAACCAACTATTAGGAGATCTGTCTCTACACATGCACTTTCTATTCCTTTATTCTTATATTCTGAAGGTATTCGAAAGATCTTTCTATAAGGGATTTATTTATTTATTTATTTATTCAAAGTTGAAACATTGATATACAACATTCTCATTCCGCCGTATTTGTTTATTTTTTTGTATGTTGTCGCACATCACCGGCATTTATGGATCTATTTGGAATTTTTCTGCATTCGAAAGAACAGTGTCAAGGTGGTCCCATAGAAATTTGCTTCAAGTCCGATCATCCATGTGGAATATTCCACGGAACTCCTTCTAAAAAGAAATATTTTACGAAATATAGGCTACTAAAATCGTAAATAAGCCATACCGCGCGAAAGGGTGCGATGGGACATGCCTTTTGATAATCTTAGCGATACATTAATTAAAAACACTCAATAAATTACCAAAAATCTGCCATAACTAGCTTTCTGTCCGCTTAGAAAAAAAACTATAAGTCTCGGTGCTTTAACTTATTTTAAATTTAACAATATTTTCCACCGGCTTTGTACAGATTGCAACAAAAATAAAATAAACGTTATTTTCTACTTTTTAGAGTGAGGAAGTCTGTTCTATTTTTCGGCGAAAAGTTATTATTTAAATTTTTTTATAATTTCATAATTTCTCAATATATCTTTCTTATTAGCTATACATAGTTTAAATGCATACTTTTACGCACACAGGAAATCTATACCTTTTGTAAACCTAATGAAACTAACCCAACATGAATCCAGTCGTTGACTCGTCAACTGAGTTGCTATCTTTTATGACTCGAGGCTAAATTTATGTTTATAACTTCCGCACGAGACGTGGATTATCAAATATGGCTTGTAATGCTGTGTGTTCACTGTACACCTAATAAAATAGTTGTCTAGTGACAAGTGCGAGCTTTAATAATAATAATAATCTTTATTCAAGTAAAATTACATTACTTACTTACCTTATTTACATACATCACAATAATTGGCATTTCATTACATGAAATTTTATACCCAAAAAAAAATTGTTAGCATATAGCGATTCCGCGTTGTTTGAACACGCTTATTCGTCTTTAGTGTAGTAAAAAGATAGTGAATTGTATACCCTTAATGACTACCCTTCTTTTATGTCATAGTACTAAATTAGGCAAGCGGAGCATGCGGTTTACCTGATATTAAGTGACTGACAGCAGCCCATGAACATCTACAACACCAAAGTGTCGCAGATGTCTTGCCGGCTTGAAGGAAGGTGAGGGGATTAATAATGTGATTAAAGTTGTAACCGTGATTGAAGCTAAATTTCAACTTATCACGGCTAGATACAGCTTTGTTACAAACAGATAGTGGAGGCTTAGTAAAAGGGTCCCGTTTTTAGTTTTAAGCTACGAAGCCTTAAAATTATGTGGTCTGATTGCATTAAGAAGGCAGACATCTGTCAGGTTAAAGATTGAATCATTTTTCACACAGGTCCCAGTCTGACTACAAATTAATCACGTTCATTTCTTGGTATTTCGAATGCGTATTCCATGGCCAATAATACATCAGAAATCCATCAATCAACCAGTATAAAAACAATTAGAAAATTACTAATAACAGTTTAATATTAAATGCATGGAGCCTGCTATCGAATACTGTAGTCCAGTGGATTCGCAGCATTAGTCTGTTCTCGTGAAACCCTTTTACAAAATAATAAAATTATAACCGGCTTGTTAGGGAACACATGTGTTGAATTTTTCTGCGCAATTCAATACAGTACTTGTAAACGACTTTTAACCGATTTCATAAAACGAGGAGGCAGACTTTTTAAATCATGCTATATTTATAGCTGAAGTTCTTTGTTTGAACGCGTTAATATCAGGAACTACTGATCCGATTTGGAAATATCTTTTTGTGTTAGATTATAAAATAGAGGAAAACTTTATAACATTATACTACAAGAGAGACGCCGCGTGAAACGTCTAGTCAAAATAACATGATTTTTTAAGCTATGTGAGATTTGTAGAAATAGATAAATATCCCCAATTATTTTATACAAAAATAAAAATATGTAATTATGAAAGGAGTATGACGCAGAATACATATATGTTAGCACTTCCAAGATATTTCAATCTTCATTGATATTCAGGGTGTGTGTCATTTATAAACATTCATAACCTCATAAGATTGTATTATTTCCATTTCGTTCACTTCATAAAAATATGAGTCGAAGGGCGGAAATAAAGGCAAAGAAAGTTATAATCTGTGCTTGAGTCCACGTTCTTAAAGTATAATACAAACTCAAAGAGGAACTCAAACTCAAATCATTTATTGTTATACCCCTTGATTACATTGGTCGATAAGTCGGTCGATTAGTTGGCCGATAAGTCAGTCGATTAGTCGGTCGATTAATATGTGTTGGGCTCTCCACATGTAGGCTAATCACCAATGAAACAGTCAGTCAATAACTCCGTCCATGCAAAGTTTAAGGATTTTTTCACATATACTAATCGGCATTTATTAACGCTGCATTTGGAGCAATATGCCGACGATCCGGTTTGCGCAATGGATGGACAGGAATGGACAATTGCAATTGCGATTTGCGAAGATCGCACCCACACCTAATCACATCAAAATCTTCTAATTATGATGTGATGAACATTGTAATTTTCCATCTCATTCTTCTCCCATCCTGTTCCACTTCTCTCTCAATTTCCCATCATTAATCCTCTCCCTATCCCTTCCCCTATCTTAAAGCCGGCGCGGTATCTGCGACACTTTGCTGTTGTACATGTCCATGGGCTGCGGTCAGTCACTTAACATCAGGTGAACCGCATGCTCCACTTGCCTGTCTGGATGTTAACTTAGGACACACATTAAAACTTAAGCATAAATTAATTCTAATACAGACATCACGAGTCACGACTGGGCAATAGTGCAGAGCCGAATCTGTGGCTTCTCTTGCCACGATTGGAGTGAATGTGTACAAGAAAACATAACATTATTAAATACAAATAATACTTAAAATAATTTTACAATCGCTTGGAATGTTTTATGAGTTAACCGATAGAATGGTTTTAAAAATATTGAAGACTAGCCCGATATAATATACACGTTTTTCAAGATCGTTATCATATAATAAAAAGATAATTCAATATTAACTAAACAAAAGGGTAACCGCACGACTAGATTATTTCAAAGTAACTTTCTTGGTGAGCAGTGGTCTTCAGAATTTATTTTCCTAATGTTTTTTTCTGTGCTAAAGTATAAGAGTCAAATATGCATTATATCTTGCGGTATGTATTTTTATATATACTTTTATGTTTAACTAGTTATTTTGGCGAACTTCGTACCGGGTTTGAAGGCAAAATATTCAGTCTATACGACCACTTAACGAGCCAATTGGCACAGTGGTTATGGTATGTGGCACCGAAGGGTGCCGGTTCGATCCCCATGAGTAGCAAATTATGATGTGATGAATATAATATTTTTTTCTCTTTGGGTGTTTATCTACTGATAGTTTTTTTTGTAAGTACATACATACTATAGATAAATTAACACCCAGACAATACAAAATTACAATGTTCATCACATAATAGTTTTCTACTAGTGTGGATCGAACCCACTCCCTCCGGTGCAATAGACCATTGCTGTATCCACTGCACCCATCAGGTCGTCATATAAACTTAATTTAATTTACTCATAATCATTCTAATGTCACTAGTTATAATATGACTCCTATTTGAACTCCTTGTAAAGTCAAAAATTGTACCACAAGGCAAATAGGTCCCTCATGCAATAACAGAGCTCTTGAGACACACACAAAGAGCAATAGAGATTGTATAATCTAGACTCGGCTTAGTTCCAATTTGTATGAAGATCAAGGGACCAGGAGATCTGTACCATAGACGTTATGGGAACATTGAGGTTATTTTCGGTCACGAATTTCTATGGATTATATCTATTTATTCTTGATTTACTATTAATTTTAGTTATATATGGGTTAAGCAAAGTTTGTTTGCCAAAAATAGGACCGACTTCCTAACACTAAAAACTCACTTTTATTTGAGTGTGAGGAAGTCGGTACCATTTTTTGGCAAAAAGTTATTGTTTTTCCATTTTCAGTGCCCTTTGAAGAGTTATCACATGAGAATTCAGTCTCAGAGTCTCAGAGTTTAATGGGTATATACATCAAGAGTTCATTCTGTTGATATTCGAGAAGTTCCCTTTAATATTTAAATGGATGATCAGACTTCAAACCGAAATTTCTATGGAACTGACACTCTACTTTTTATCATGCAAAAATAATTTTCCAAACACTATAAATACCGAGGATATGTAGTAACATACATAAAAAATAAGTCGGCTGAAAACGCAGAATTCAGAATTTACGATGTAGAAAACGCGTTTAAGAAACGTGCATCGATTGTGCTTTTAAAATACGCAATATTATATTTTAGCCATGTTACATACAATTATAGCCATAAACATCAAAACAGGAGCTACTGAAAATCAGTGCTATGGCTTATAACTCAACTGTAAGTCGCAGATTCCTTAACGGCCGTTTTCAATATTCTATCTATCTCTTGTTTTGCTTACTAAAATCAGGCAAATCTATCTATTTGCACTTACTTTGATTTCAATATGCTGTCGACGGATAGCCTTTATTATGACTTTTGACAATTAAACGTCATTTAATCTGAGACAATAATCTATCCATAATCTTTGATACATTATTGAAAATGGCGTTAAGTGACCCATTTCAGCACATGTCATATATTATATGTTGATAAAGTCTTTATATTGCATTCTTTACTCTCTCGTGTGTATTTTTATTTTTACGCTCTTTTTATCTAAATTGTGTGTCGAACTAAATGTACTATTTCTTAATTCTGCAGCGGATTCCGCAGTGAATTCGACACTTCTTATAAAATTGCCCGGCTTTCGAAATGCCATCTTCCATTTTACTACATAATCTATCTGATATGATATCTGTTTTGTCTGCTGAATAAACCTAGTATGTTAAGTACACACAAATATAATCTAAAGTATCTCTGGTTATCTGTTATTTACTAGATTATAAAGATAGGCTAAGCATGCGACTCCTATTGCTAATGCAGAAGGGTGTTTATCTAGAATCTAGACAAACATTTGTGTTTTGCATTAGCAATAATCACATTATAATCTAGACTCTAGATTGATGTGATTATTACTGTGAAACCAGGTTACAGGTTGTTTCAAATAGGTGGAAATTACCTCTGTGGCCTGCCTTATGGCATACAATTTAATCATAGGACCTACCTATGATATCATACTTAATAATTATCTTAAATTACCAAAATTATACAATACAAATTTCATTAATAAAATAATCGTAAATTATATTTTCAATATAAATATTTTGTTTAACAGCAGTGGTGAATGATTTTTTCAGTATGAGGAAATACATTTTTAATTACTTTGGTTGTTGTAGCAAAAATTTAAACTAGAATACATATCGGTTAAAATCAAATTCTTTAAAATCATTGTCTATTCCCTTATCACAAAACAGTGTGAAAACCGTACCAGAAGTTGTTTAATGATCTTTTAGTATTTCTTCGCATTCCAATGGAATTTCAGAATAATTCAAAGGCTTTTAATCTTGTTATAATTCTTTGAGTTATTCTGGATTCTTAACTATATGTAATCCATCTATCTTCAAAAACATTGTCATCTATATATATAAAAATGAATTGCTGTTCGTTAGTCTCGCTAAAACTCGAGAACGGCTGAACGGATATATCTTAACTTGGTCTTGAATTATTCGTAGAGGTCTAGGGAAGGTTTAAAAGGTGAGAAAAATTCGAATAATTGCCGGGAATTGCCGGGTCCCGGCGAGCGAAGCCGCGGGCGGAAAGCTGGTATTTTATAATATTAGCAGGATATTTGTCGGCTAATCATCAAAGATGTCATCACTACATAGTATAAAACAAAGTGCCTCCCGTGTCGTGCCTGTCTGTATCTATACATGTATGTTCAGATCTCTAAAACTACCTTACCATAATTTTATGCGCTTAATAGATAGAATTATTCAAGAGGAAGGTTTATATATATGAAAGAAAGCAAGAAAATATTTTATTTGACACACACATAGTTACCACAAAACAAAGATAACGGATATAAAGAGGTGCTGTACGGGAGTGTGCATGACAAATAGGGCAGCCGCTCAGCGAATCCTGCGCCACAGAATGATCACAGGGCTGATTTTCAGTGGCTCCCGTAGTGTAGAATGGCTTTTGGAGTGCTGATACTATTTAAAAGATATTAATATTATTATATAATATATATGTATAACAGGCTTAATATAGCACTTGCGAAGCCGGCGTGAGTCGCTATATATTAATTGAAAAAATATTTTTCAGTATACCTAGGCCAGTTCATCGCAGGGTACCTGCTCAGCTGGACTGCCCCAGTGGTACCGAAGCTAGATGATCTGGAGCAATCGCCACTGTCACGTCTCCTTACTGATGTGGAGAAATCCTTGTTGGCTTCTGTTTTTTATATCACTGGATTCCCAGGTATTGTAATACCTACTATTAGTATTAAGACAAAATAAAAAGACATTATTGAGATTTTTCTAATTAATGTCTCAATAGCAGCCTTCTGCCTGGAAGTTGGCTGTTGTGAACCACACTTGTCAAAGGACACGGAAAACCGTCGGTCCTACGCCTTACCTCTCTCTGGTCGTGTCGGTCTGCCGTCTCATTGGATTATGAGAGTGAAGGAATAGCGAGTGCACCTGTGTTTGCGCATATACTTGTGCAGTATAATATCTTCTGCGTACCTGGCTGATCTCTGTTGGCCACAACGACCGATATCATTCGGGGAGGCATTATTATTATCAGTCAAATACAAAAATTTATTTAGCGCCATTTCACTGATCGATTTTTCTTAAGGTATAATTATTTTATGTATATATTTTTTCCTCTCCTTGTATATTGTGTATTTTGTTTTTATACTCCATTATTGTGAATATTGTATATGTCGTGATTTACATTTTTTTTCCATTCCTTTTTTACTCCATACTAAAATTATCAAGGTGTTTTTCAACATCATCAACATTTGTGTTTTTCTAATGTTTTGGTCAAATAGCAAATTTTGCAAATTCTTTCATCGTTATAAATCTATATCTTCAAAGAGTGATATATTATAGGCTTTATATCATTATGCTACGGGAGCGAAGTCGCGCAGAACATCTAGTAACAAATAAATAAACAGGGCAATGAGGAAATGAATACATATAAAAGGACTTAAGTTATTCCCATGAAGAAAATTATTTTAATGAAACGGAAGCCCATTAAAATAATGGGCATTTATTTTTTTATTATTATTACTTTTTTATTTATTTAATAATAACAACAATTAACGCCCCTAACTGATTTCGGCTACGGTGGCCAATCTTAACATAGATTAGCCCGCTGTGCAGGAGATATTATAAGGCACAAGGGTACATATAAACTGTGTACTCTACTCCCGTACTTCAATAAGCCAATGGGATGATAGACCGACATAACCGGTGAAAAAATCAGACACAGGACCGACGCCGACACGTGCTCTACAAATTCTTTGGAAATAACTGTAACAGCCCACAAGTTAGCAAATAAAAACTAAATATTAATTTTTAACCAAACAATATCTTTTAGTTTGTTTAACAATATCTTTTTGTTTGTTTGTATGTAAATGACACAAATATCAGCGTACAAAACTTATCATAATATTTCCATACTTAGCCAATCCTGTTCTTATACCTCAACTAAGCGATGGAGAAGCGTTTCACAGTTTACATCTCATTTTAAGTGAAAAATGTTCTTATGTTATTTTTTTTTTATTATATTATACAAAACAGGAGATAACCATATAAGTATAACATAAATATACATTAAAATTTCATGAAACTAGATTGAATCCCAAAAACATGTATACACAAAGAAAATTGAGCAGTTGATCCGTTATTTAACCCTATATCATTTTAGGTGTCTTTGTGACTAGCTGGATCGCGAACATCATTGGTCGAAAGCCCTGTTTATTTATTGGGGCTGGACTTCTTCTAACTGCCTTCTTGGTTTTGGCATTAGCAAGGACCTTCGCGACTCTTCTAATTGGACGATTAATAATTGGAATCGGTATTAGTCTTGGCAGTGTCGCAACACCAGTTTACATTGGTGAAACTGCGTTAGTATGTGTTTTTTGCTTTTCTTCATTTTACTCTATTTTTATATCGAATAACGCATCAGCTTTTGGGCTAAAGATTACTACCATATGTCTATCACACTTAATAATTTTACGACTAACAAATTCTAACAGATACACGCATTTACCCGCATAATTATAATGTGAGATGTATTTTTACAACCTTCCTTCTAAATTCATGTGCGATAACGAGTCAATGCTACGAGTTAAATAATGTTTATATATTTTTCGTTTAAAAGACTTAAGTTACTTACTACACTTTTTTTAAATCACCATGTACGTATACAATTGTTGCAAATAAACCTTTTTCTTTATATCTTAATTCTTTAAAAAAATAATTTCCATAGCAAAAAATGTACAAACGTTTTCTTTATAGTCGAATAAGTAATCTTTTTTTAAAATACAGACGTATTTTTCTCTATAATCAACCGTATAAAACAGTATATCTTTTCCTATCTCTATTTTTATCTTTGCATAATATAATCTTGTTTTCCAGTTCCACAGATGTTCGAGGGATTGCGTTAACAGGACTTGGTATAGTTCAGACCTTGGGCTCAATACTCGTGGTTTCAGTGGGACCCTACGTTTCATATGCTGTAGTGTCTTACATAGGTGTAATCATATCGGCTATGTATGGATGCGCATTGCTGTATGTACCTGAATCACCCGTGTACCATGTTGTTAAAGGTATCTATATATAATCTTTAATTTAATACTTTTTAATTTTTACTGATAAAATTATCCTACCGATGCCTATTTTTTATCGTCAAATCATCTGCAAAAAGGTTGACACTGACTACAAAAATAGGGTTAAAAATAACTATCTTGTTAATATTATCACTTCTCGCCAAATACTTATTTTCCTTGATCATATGCAAATGAAATACAAAGTATATCTCCTATGAATTAGAAAATTGATGACACCAATTAATTTAATAACCTCCATGTTATAGATGACATAAAGAACGTGCAAAAAGTGCTCCAAATCTTAAACAGAGAGAAAGAAATACAAGAAGTTATAGATCTGAATAAAAATAAAGTGGTCACAAATGCAAAAGAAGATTGGAAAGAGTTGTTTTCCTTAAGATGCAATAGACGAGGCTTATTTATATCAGCTACTATCATGGCTTTGCACTATCTGAGTGGTATTCTAGTTATATCGTTCTTTGTGACAACAATATTTCAATTAGCTGGTTCTTCGATTGATCCTAATATTGCTACCATAATAATTGGATTGACACAATTAGTGGGGAGCTGTGTAGCTCCGATTTTTATAGAAAAATCTGGAAGGCGGATATTATTACTGGTGTCTACTTCTATTTGTTGTATTAGTATGGTAAGGTCAATTTTACTTTCGTTTAAATAAATAAGTAATTTATATTAATAAGAATGTTTCTCGAATTTGATGTTTATTCAAAAAATTTAAATTTTATGTACCTAATTTATTTTATTTAACTATTTATTTATTTGTAGATACAATCATGTACACTTAAAGAAAGTCAAAAAAATAGTATAAACACAAAAAGATATACATAAAATAATTATTCTAAATCAAATTAATCCGACCAAGGGTCATCGTCATTTAAGAATACATTTACGGTGTAATAAGCTTTCCGCAGTAGAGCCTTTTTAATAACATTTTTAAATTTATTTAGTTTTAATTCCGTGATTGTTTTAGGTATTTTATTATAAAATTTAATACCGCAAGCAATAAAAGACTTTTTAACTTTGGATAATTTAGAATTAGAAATTATAAGTAATGTTTACTTTTAATTTATGAGAAATACGTTTCGTTTCAGACATTATTTGGTGTATATTTCTATTTAAGTTATATAGACGAAGTTTTAGTAGAAAATATTAAATGGCTGCCGCTGACATTGTTGATAATATTCTTCTTGAGCAACAATATGGGTAAGATATGGTAATTTGTATCTTAAGCTTAGCAGTTTGCATATTTCTTTATTTAATTAACTTATATCAAGTTCGCTATGAGCCTAATGATTAGACTGAATCTTAATTAATATTTTGTCTCATCATTGGACTATTAAATTTTAATACCCCTAAACCAGAAACAAATGAGTCAAATTATTCATTTTATTATGACACCGTACATGCATAAGAAAAAATAGCACAAAGAAAATAGAAGGTAAAAATGGGCACATCAAAGATATAATATTATAGACATATAAATAACTATAATATAGTACAAATCTATTCTCTAGTTGAAGTTTTGTTCATTTTGCATTCATTGTTCACTATATGCAGAGTAGCATTAATAATAATATAGGTAAAATTATGTAGTATAAGCTAGCATGTATATCAAAAACTTCAACGTGCTATTTCTCCAATTATCGTTTGTTTTCTTTGTGCCACAATTGAGTCGTATTTTGATTTATTTGACCATCTTCCATAGAAGACACATAATACCGGGATCAGGAAACTGATTCACAAATCCTTTTCGAGTCGTAACGAAGACATTTCCGTCAAAATCTGTATGACTTTTGTTCTGATTTTCTATACTTTCCAATCGAATTCGCATTTGTGAATAAGTGACCTGTTTACATTAAATAATTGGTATTTCCAGGCTTTGGCACAGTCCCAAGCACGCTTACCGGCGAAATGTTTAGTTGCAATGTCAGGAGCAAGGGTACCGCTGTAGTCATCTCCATCTCCTGGGCCTGTGGCTTCATCGTCACCACCCTCTTCAACTCCATGTTGACCCTGGGAGCCTACTTCGTGTTCTGGTTCTTTGCTTTCACCTGTGGTATTGCGTTTCTTTTCACGGTCTTTTTCGTACCTGAGACTAAAGGCAAGAGTCTGATTGAGATACAAGAAATGTTGAATAAATGATTAAAGTTGTGTTTATTTTTATTCCTGTTTATTATACATTTAATGTCATAAGTTTTATTTGAATAAGGATAATTTAATTATAATTGGAGCATGAGATCTTAGCAAAAAATTAAAATTTTCTTTTTTTTTTGTTTTAGTAGAAACAAAAATATAATAAATTGGTTGTGTCACCCTGTATGTAATATTCTTTTTAATTATCATTATCTTGCACTCAATGCGGTAGATTACATTATTGATATCTTCATCTTATGTTGTTGGTTTACACCTACTCGATAAAAATATCTTTATCTATTTTAAACTTATTACTCTATTTATATAAAGTGATTGTATTGTGCCTAAAAATAATATATCGTCAAAATTTGTCTTAAATACATTTATAACTAAGACTAAGCTCAACTCTTTTGAAATACATATTAATTCAACCTTCAAAAGATACATTTAAATACTAAAAAGTAATGTCCAGTAAATAAGTGATAAAATATAAAAGCGCTTAATTATAAATATTGCAGACTATTCTTAAAGTAATGAAAAACGGTCTTCATTAACTTGAGGGTTTTGAAACTGAATAAGAGTTAACCTTCATAAAATGTCTACTTTTTATTAATTTACTATCTGTTTGTCCTTTATTTCTTACGTAATAGCTTTTGATGAAAGCAAATTAGAAACGTGAATTTTTATTAAAATTTGTCTTAAATTATTGATGGGATGGGAATACAGGTCTAAAGGCACTTACTACCGTACCAAAAACAGATCTCTGCTCTACACTGAACTTCTGCTGAGGGGTGGTAATTACAACCTGCGAGCTTGACCCCATCGTGTAATACTCGGCTCCCACTCTTTTATTGTTGAAGATGTTGTGCAGCAGAATAACTCTCTGTCGCCTCTTACGGCACCAACGCGTAGAAATGTAGTGGCGACAGACGTATTCTAGCCCATCGCAAAACGCGCAATTATACGCAGTTATACCGCAGGACATAACTAAATAATAAAGTCACCAAAACCAACAAAGACACGTACGTATTTGAGAATACCTGTAGATAAAATAAACGTGCAGGAGAATTATTTTATGCGCACATACATGTTAACCTTCTAATATACATTAACCGTATGCATCCTTTATCTTCATATTAAACCATTAAACGTATTTATTTGTAATAACTTTATGTTTTATTATACACTAGGGACCCGCCCCGGCTTCGCACGGGTGCAGTTTTGATACTGGTACCTTTTCCATACTCCTTTGTCGAAACTTAAAACATCTTATGTAAAGAATTCTTCGCTTGCATAATTGGAACTCTTTTATCTACAAAATATATCATTGATAGTTTGTGTATGTGAAGACTAGTTATTGGCTTTATTTGTACCTCAAATATGTAAACTATAGTATATTTGTAGCCGTAAGTTTTCTTTAAAATAATAAAATAAAAAAATAAGGTGTTGTTTGTGAATACGGGAGCATGGTTTTTATCACATAACCTTGTATTAGGTTTACATAGAAGGCAGTGAAATAAATCTACCAGTACAACGTTGAAAGAAGTTATATTGCAATGTAAGGAGAGTCTGCAGCGTACCGAAATTCAATATAATATTGAAAAGCAAAATACATGAAATTGGAATGTGTAGCTCGACATGCAATTTACGACAATATTTATTTGAAACTAGGAAACTAGTTCTACACAGTTAGAAAGAAAAGGAACGGAAAATGTAGTGATATACTTATGATTACAGCTCTTCCCCGCGTCTTTGCTCCCGTAGCATAATAACCAGTAATTTCTGATATTAGCACATTCAAACTAACAAACCGTTCAGCTTTATTTTATTAGTATAGTTTTTGCGACACGGCATTCTGATATTCATGTATCCTGCTTTTATCATGCCAAAAATTGAGGCCGTATCAAGTTGTTCATGGAATAATAGCCTATTTTGTAGTGAGTTTGCCAATATTAAATTTTTGTACATCTAAATATGTATTATAGCGCTACATGCAGCACTACATTCGTTGCAGTTTTGTGCTGATGGCAAATCGTTTTTGGCATCATGTTATCGAAAAGGGAAAACAAAAATGTATATGTTTTCTTTTTTTATGCATGTTTGATGCCAAATAAAGGATTTATTATTATTATAAGTTAAATTTTATATGAGAAATAGCACAGGGATTTAAAAATGAACGATTGTACCCACGCAAAGCCGGGGCGGAAGACTAATAATGGTTCACTCTTTATAGTCGTAGCATTTTTAATATTAGAAGTCTTTGTATGCTTTCGCTTTTGTTTTATGACGTTCGACTAAGCCTAAAAATTAACAAGAACTTTTTTAATTAACCGCTGGTTTTTAGATGAAGGTTTACCGAAACATTGTATATGCTTGCTTGATTTTGCATAAACTGCATTTTGCTATAGTTTTCATGTTATAAATTTATGCAGTCATGAAGATTAAAAAATAAGTAAACTTCATATTCTTGGCCCGATTTTAGAAAAAACCGTATTTCATAAAATAAGGATGCGACGGGTTTTTTTTGCATTATTGTATCAGAACCTCATTTTCTTAGAAAGACAAGGAAAACGAAAAAAAATACTAAAACATAACATTTCAATGAAATGGACCAAGCTTACTGACCGATGAAATTTCCCCTGTGGCGACAGTTTGTGAGGATTTATATATGAATGTGTTTGTTAATCTTTCATGCAAACTACTGAATCAATTGTGATGAAACTTGGCATTCATGTAGGTAAGATCCTCAATAATATATTATATGCTACTTCTAATCCCGGAATTCCCTCGGGATTCGAAGTTAGATACGCAGACGTTGCTAGTTTAGAATAAATGCGTGACATTTCGTCTCCTAATTCATTTAACAAAATAATATTATATCTAATATACTCCTATTTTCGTAGTACGACGTAATATAATATTTGAATGAAATGGACCGGCATTAATATCTATTCCGGATAAATGTTAAAGCTGCGGTAATCCTCGAAGTGAACACAACAATAACATTGTGTGTTTTGCCTTAAACCGGTTTTATCCGCTTTCATTAATTTATAGTGATCTAGTGAATATTGCGTAATATGGTGTTCGTAAATTTATTTACGTAAGTATATGAAATTTATAAATACATAATAAATACATTAAAAACAATTAATCATTACTATTAAATAGAAATACATTAAATTCTTGTTTAAATATAACAGTTATGGCTGTATTATATTTTCAAGTTTTGAAATTAATAGATGTTATTAATTAATAATTAATCATTAAGATTTAAATTATAATTTATAATTTAGACTGTAGGGGGTCTCAATTTGACCGAGGACTACTATATAAAATAGTAATTATTTATAAACTGTATCTCTCATGCTAACGGCCTTTACATAATATTTTTATGTTATTCACTTTATAATCTGAATTAACCTATAAGTACTAGTATTATATTATCTGTGCTATAAGTAAGAGATAAGATCGTCTCGTGTTTATAGTTTGACGACACTTTATTTAAGTTGCAGTTTTAAAAATATATGGAAAGAAAAAAAACTTAAGTTGGTTAAACTTGTAGCAGCCCCGTGGCTTAAAAATATATTTGAATTACGAAGGACATTAATCGTTAGTCCTTTGTAATTTGAAATACAACTACGACAGATTAATAACCGAAATATAAAAATAATACCAAGATAAATAATCTCAACATAGAAAGAAATTTCTCTATAATTAAATATATGACATGTGCGTCTTGTCCATTCAAGTGTAAAGATTTCAAGACGAAGGTGTGAATGGCCGTCTTATTGCTCGTAAAACAGATGTATCTTAAGTTCAAAAGAAGGGTTATTATACTAGCTTCCCTCAGGCTATTTTTAATCTATGAATGGTTTGAAATAATGCTTGGAAAATAACAAGTTATACGAATTATACTACGCAAGAGTTCAAAAATGATTTTAGCTTACAATAAATCTAAAGATTTATGGTGTCTATGTGAATATTGATTACCTGGATGGATGGATGTATGGAACATCCATCCATCCAGGTAATCAATAAAAGAGAAGAATTCCTAAAAATAACGTTCGCTTTGGCCAAATTTCGACAACTCAATGCTTCACTCAGGGCTGTTGACTGACATTTTTTTCACAAAATTTTAATAAATTTTTTTTTCGAACCCCCTCGATCTGTAGTCAAAGATGTAACCACTAGACCAACGACGCAGTCAAAATCAAGAATCAACCTGGGCACCCAAAATTCATACATAAATAATATGCTCTTAAAATTAACTTTAATCGAAACAACAGTTGCATGTACAGTGTACATTATTAAAGGCGGATATACCCAATCAAACTATTATAAAATACAATGTAAAATCATTACAATAATAAAATGTGATAGTTATTGCAAATGAAATTCTTGGTAAAGTGCGTAGGTGTTCTTATGGATCCACGTCAGTTAATTTCAGTGAAAGGGTCATAATCGTGTTTTAATTCTGAAAAACCTTTTAACAATAAAACACCGCCTCACCCTTGAAAGTAACAAATGGTTTATCGTTACTTTATATGTTTTTGACATTTAAGGATGTATTAACTGTGGTATAAAGTTATTTAATTTATTGACACCCACTTTGAACAAGAAAAAAAATTTTTTTTTTTGCCATCATAGCTCCATAACTTCAAAAATGTGGTGTTTAGAGAAAGAAATACATTTACGTAAAACTTAAAAAATCAAATGATTATCTTCCATTAAAAAAAGGCAAAACACCTATTAATTCACTGTTGAACAACTTTTTTAAGTTCCTGTCTGTATTATTTTCATTGACAAAATCGCAGCGACTTTGAATTGACGGGAACAAAAAACTTAACAAGAATTTGTTTCCTTTTGAAAGCCTTTGTAAGGAATTTATGCCCCATTATTTCAATCTTTCTTTAACCATCCATAACTCCCAAAAGTATGGTGTAAGAAGCCTTTGACCTTAAGGTCACATTACGACGAACTCACATAAAATACGGCTACAAAACTTCGGTTGTTTATCAAATAAACGACTAACTTCGGAGTTTATCGGAAAATTTAACGCCCTACTTTGCTACAGCTTAAACAACCATTCTATAAGTTATTGTTTGGGCATTAAGACTACATTAGTGTCCTTCGTTAATCTATCTAATTGAATGAGTCGATTTAAATAGCCATGAATTATTTCAATTCGAAATTGTCTTATGAAGTCACTTACGACTTTAGGTATTAAAATACCTACCAAACAAACCACGCATTGTTTATGTGGATTTTTTTTGATTCATTTAAATTTGAATTATTATTGTAATTTGGACTGTAAGGATTCTCAATCTTTGACCGAGGACCACTTTTATATCTATATTGTAGGGAGGGACCACGAAGTGATCAACAGTATGAATTATTACTAATTAATTGCGTCCTATAGGAATTCATTTATATGCTTATTTGCTATAACTAGCTGTTCGAGGCGGTTTCACCCGCGTAAATTTCCGTAGGATTACCAGGATAAAAGCTCCTATGTCCTTTCTCCGGTTTCAAACATTTGTACATAATTTCATATGGGTTCAGTAGTTTAGAAGAAGAGGCAGGCAGGCAGACAGACTTATAATAATAAGTAAGAAAGTAAGGGAAAGAGTAACATCAGTATAAATGACGGTATATTTTATAAAACAAATGAAGAAAAGTCAATAGAATTACAATGTTAAGAATGGACAAATTATTCAAGTAAGTATATTTTTACAAAATTGCGATGGACGTAAAGTGAGACACATACACATAACAATAATTTAAAAGATTTTATTTAAGATTGATGCTATGGAATAGCTAACAGTTTGCTATTCAAATCACACTATAAGAGACTTTAAAGCAATATGTCTTGTGCAGATTTTCGTATTATAAATAGAGCTGACGTCTTTGAGCTATGCAAGGGAAACTAGTGTTGTGAGAATATCGGCGCTAATACCGGTATTAATATCAGTTGCTATATCGGATATCGTTTTATTAAAGAAACCTTAAAACAATAAAACGATTTGGTATATCGGTACCGGCATTAATATCTAATTGGTTTCAACATCCATCCAGGTATATTGTATAATAATATTATATATTGTATCAATCGAGAAATTAAAAAAAACTTTTTACGGCCACGATACATTTCACCAAAGAGAATATGTTATGGATTAATTATACAGGGTGCCCTGAGAGAAGCATCTCTTAGGGCATGACAGCTGAGATAATAATCTATCAGAAACCCAATACATATATGTCATACGAAAATATTACAGTTTATTTCTCAGCCCAAGCCCCAAGATTCAAGCTTCTCTCATTACGGGACATTATAAGTTATGTTATATTGTAATTATTGCAATTTCGAAATAAAAAATTAATTATTCCAAATAAAATGTCTATATCTAGAATAAATAGGGGGATTACTTTAATATTTGTTACTAGCTGAGCTCCACGGTTTCACTCGCGTTTATATCCCGTTTCCATAGGATTTTCGGGATAAAAACTATCCTCTATCATTCCTGGGGTTTCAAAGAATCTCTTCACAAAATTTCATTCAAATCGATCCTGTAGCTTCGGAGCCTACTCACTACAAAAAACCTTTCCTCTTTATAATATTAGTATAGATACCGCTATTTACGTTTCGTGACTAATTCCCCTCCCTACTATTTCTCAGATAAATTTCAGCAAAGATGTGAATTAATGAAACGTCTCCTAAATCCATCACCGCTGCAGATAGCAACTTGTTTCACATTTGTTCAAGAATGTTCGGTATTTGCTACTTTTTGGTGCATTTTTACCGAGGTCGTTGACTCCTGACAATTATTAAGCACTAGTTGATCCGCCCCGATTTACATATGACTGAAAATGGTTTTTTATAGTGTTTTCTTGTGTTTATTTTAACGCGAGTACTTTCAATATTAAATAAAATAAGGAGGATTTTAATGGCTTATTATTAAAGTTATCTTAATTGTTTTTTTAAAGTAGTTTGTTTAATATCGTATTTTATGTCATTTTTCGTTATTGCTAATCGTTATGCAATTAGAAACCAATATAATTAGAATACAGGCTATCTTTTTATTTGAAAGAAAAATGCACCAGTGAGACTTACTTGGGAAATTCAAACAATAAAGCAATTACATAAGAACAATGAAAAAAATAATATTTTTTATTATATTTCATTTGAAAGAACCAACAATACATGTAATGTACATTTAAATAGACAAGAAATACATATTGTGTTGGGTACACGCAATTACAGGCGTCCTCAGCTTTCGTTGTTAACACATGGATGAGCGATTATTGAAAATCAACAGCTAGAATCTAAAAATTCATGAAAATGTTTAATAATAGTGTTAGCTAAAGATTAAACAAACTTAACTTAGATGACAAAAATGATAAATTTGTAGAAATCATTGTAACTCATTGCATGATTACTATAATTTTCGCTTAAAAATAGCAAATATAAATTATTAAGTACTTACTTACTTTAAGTAAAGTGTAGGAAAGTAGTAATCATGCAATTTAATGATATTTCTGTTAGGGTTGAAGGACCACGCCCGTCCATTTGTTTCATTGAGTCATTTAGAATAATAACTTCATAAGAACTATTACTAAAATTATAAGTAACGAGCTTTGTTTTATGGCCTTTAAACATGATAAAAATTACTTATTTGTGACCTACTATCTAATTATAAAGAAAAGATAAAAGATTAATCTTTATTTGTGTGTGTTTAATCTTTATAAGTGTTTAGTGTTGATATAAGAGGAGCATTTTTGTTTTAAAAAAGGTTTTTAATAAAAAAAATATATATATTTTCAGACAAACAATTCGAAAAACTAAAATAAAATTGTGTGTGTTATGTTTATGGAATATTTTCTTTCTTTCTAAAAGTCTTAATAATAATTATTATATATATAATATTATGTTGCAGTATGATGTCTCCAACTACTGGTTTTCTGTGACATCGTTATTATGTAGACTTGTGGTCCGAACACAATGTCCACGCTCAGACATCATTTGCTACACTTTGTCTTCTCGTGCTATGCTTAGATATCCCTTGCTTCGCGTAGACACCCCATATCAGGCCTCTACACATCAGCAAACGCATTCGCAGATGTCATCTGCCGATGTCACCCGCGGGTGTGAAGGCGAGGTAATATTATATCTATCCGTAGACAGCTGTATATAATAGTACCTACTCACCAGCCAAGTCTATAGTTCAATGTCGAGGTATAGTAAGAGAAGCATCACACAAGTTTTCAGCTTGCATCAAAAACCTTCCTAAAAATGGAAAGCTCTCAAAATATTAGGTGCTAAGGATAGGCATGAACTGCTACGTATAGACATTACGTGCTAAGCGAAGACATTACATGCTACGAGTAGGAATTACGTGCTTTGCGTAGACATTAGGTGCTACGATTGGTTTTTGTATAGGAATTAAGTTTTCACACGTATTTTTTGTCAAAAAAACACACTAAAAAAATGGTACAGTTGTTCAAAAGTTTAATACGTTTACATAAGTAGTTAAATATAGCTTACTAGCTAATCCACGCAGCTTCATTCTCGTAGTCTATAAAATATAGCCTATGTTACTCGTGGATAATGTAGCTTTCGAATGGTGAAAGAATTTTAAAATCGGTCCAGTAAGCATATATATATATATATATATATAAAATAGGCTCAACTACATTTTCTTACACTATTAGTGTAGATAATTCTAGTTATAATTTAGTCCTAATAAATAAATTAAATGCAACCCATTTTATAAAACTTTCTACCCATACTATCAATCTATTTCGAAATGTAAAGAATACGGAAAAGAACAGTTTTGTCACCCTGGGACAAAACTCGTGGAAATTTCTAGACGAAAACAAAACGACATTTTTAACTCTTGACATTTACGAATGTAGATTTATTTTTAGGTTAGAATAAAAATATCTCGTGATATTAGCCTGTCTTATTTAATGGATATTTATATACATAATTTCATCGATTGGTGATGTCAATTTACGGCCGTTTTCAATATTCTATCCATCCCTTGTTTTGCTTACTAAAGTCAGACAAATCTATCTATTTGCACTTACTTTGATTTCAATATCCTATCGACGGATACATTTGCTATGACTTTTGTCTGTCTATTGTCATATAATCTGACATGAAAATCTATCTTTAATCATTGATACATTATTGAAAATGGCCGTTAATAGTTTTAATTTTGTTCCGCCTGTCACAAATATGTTTATTTTTTTTCTGCACTTAAACCGACACGTTTTGAACGAATGAATTTTTGAATTAAATAATTAAATTGAAAATATTGT
>LQNK01003349.1:0-35735 GCA_001586405.1 Phoebis sennae
ATTTTGACATTATTTAACAGTTGCTTAATCACCTCTCTACGCTGAATTGGGTTTATAAGTGGAAAAAACCTTAAACAACACCTAACTGGGTATCTCAAAATTGAGAGACGTTTATAAGTAAGGCTGTACATAGTTCTAGATCTAGATCTATATGAAAACAAACCAATTATACATATATTATCAATAATGAAAAAGATCAAATTGTTGTAGCCATCTTTATAGCATTCGGGCAAAAGTGTCGTTAAGTATACGTCAAATTAAAACATGAATAGGTTCTAATAAAAGTGTGTTAATTCATTACTACAGTATCAGTTATTTGTGTATTATTAACATTGTCATTAATCTACATACAATGCATTGCGGCCACCTACATATGTTATACCTTTTAATGTAGGTTAATGGTATAAAGTAGACTAAATAGAAATTTAAATACATTCCTCAATAGCATCAAATCTTACATAAACCTTAGTTTTAATAAGATGTATATGTACATACAAAAACACAAATATTTTCTCTTTATGAGAGATTCATAATACATTTTTTGTAGCTACATTTACTATATAGCTAATTTCCATTTTTTCCATTTTAATAAATAAAAACCTTATTTTGCACCATACCTTGATAGATTTTATCTTAGAAAACATGACTCAAATTTGAGTTTCTGTCAAAATGTATAATACAATAGACATTATTATCAATATAAAAAAAGTACCTGTAGAGGGTTTAGAAGGCCACGAAATATTGATAGCACTTCGTCACTTCTATTGCTTCCTGATTTACGGTTTGCTTTAATAAATAAAATAATATTTATAATTTTTCTTCTATTTACAAAAAATAAGATCTACAATTTTATGCTAGCTATTTATGCTATCAACAAGTATAAACAAATTTAATATGCTTACCAAATATAATTAATGGTTCCCAGTCAACATCATTAACAGGGTTTATGCCCATTATCTTATTTTTGTCCAATTTAACACATGGTGGAGGTATTATTATTCTTCTATATTTTTGGAAATCACATGGCTAAAATTATGTAATAAATTAATATTATAAATGCAATACACTCCAATATTTAAACAGGTTTAAATGTGTTGTAAATTACAAATGATTGAAAAGAGAAATTTATTTGTAAGTTATGTAACTTCTGGCTGAATTCCAAATGTAAATAAGGGTGTATTTTTTGTAATTTAAATTGCATGTTGAAGTATATACTGGTATGTTGTCAAATATGACAAATTAAATATTTTTTCTGTCATTAAATACATGTAAGAAGGCTATTGTAGCTTGTCTTAAATGTAAAGTAACCATTTTGATAATTTAAATCTCATGCATGTTGACCGAAGTTAGTATATTTGTCATTAGTTAATATAATATAAAACTAGTCACAGAAAAAAATACTATAGCAAATTGCAATTGAAATTTATCACTGATTCTTATGATCATGATTGTGTCAATGTGGTAACAAATAGTATTAAATGTTTTAGTAGAAATATCCAAAATAAAATAATGGTCCACTTTTCTTTTAAAAAAAATTCCTCCTCTTCCAAACATATGACTTAACAGAAAATGTTTCATTCTCGAACAAATTAATAAATACCTCTGTTTTGTGTGATCTTAAATCACTGCTTAAAACTGTTCTATGGCACCAGCAACAGAAGAAGCTTTTGGTACTCTCCAAATCTTCACTCTGATCCGCATCGGAATGTGTTCCCACTAGAAATATACTTCGTAATACAAACATGCCTACATTTAAAGTGAATTCTTAACTTTGAATTATCGACTTACCATTAACCCAAAGGTGAGGAAATGGTTTATCTTCACGCCAGGTAATTTCTTTACATCTTATTTTTTTATCAACTGCTCTACAGCAGTATTTGCAAGCGCTGACTCCACAACATTCGCAATAGAGTCCATCTAGAGGCAACATAAGTTTTCCACATATCAAACACTGGAAGTATGAATCAATAATTAATTATTTAATTAACCCAATTAATACAATAAGTAATAAAAAATATAAAAATTAAACCAACATGAATGTTGTAAGGAATTGATTTATTGCACTGAATACTTCTCCAAGTATGTCCGCAAATTTTATATTTGGTCCTTATAAAATTATCAGTCCCAATAAGTGAATGAAATGTTCGATATACTAAATACGTAATAAATAAACCACCAACTATAAAATAATAATTAAAAATAACATCTGGTAAATTTACTAATGTTTTCATAGTCAAATGATTTTCAAACATTTTTAAATAAATTAATAAAATTAAACTGGTAAAGTAATTGAATTATTCATATTGCACAAAAGTTTATTTATTTAACTAAAAAACAATGCAAATCCATTGTTTTAGTTATGAGTAAATGTTATACAAAAAATTTAAACTAAATGTTAATTAATCCAATATTGTTCTTAAACTATGACAAATAACAATTTTGAAAATGAGTGTTTTTTTGATTACGGCTAAATGACAGTTCGAACTTCAGAGTATAACATGATTGTCATCAGTCAACTGACAGATATTAAAGGTACATTCACCATATGAACAGAATGAAATTTTTGCGTGATAAGACTTTATATATAACTCTCTGAAACAACATTACCAACCAATAAAAGTTCATGTTCGTATTTAATATTAGGTGTATGAATAAAAATAAACGGTCGCTGTCAAGTTGACAATAGCCATCATGCCATGACCCATGACAATTGATTGACATGTCAGATAACTCATAACAATAAAACCGGGTGCTCAGCGCCGATTCATTACGAGGCGAATTTGAATTGAATGTTTACAATTGGGAAGTGAAAAAATAATTGGAAAGTGATTTTATATTAAGAATCGCAAAAATAATTTAAAATGTCTATTGGGTCAGTTTATGAAAAAGCCTATAAAGGAGATTTCAATCAAGTAAAAGTCCAAATAGATTCAAATGAATCATTAGTAAGGACGCCAGATTCCGTAAGTTAACGAGTCTTTATCTTCATAATTATGACAACAGAAAGTGCAATATTTGCTAAAACTTTATAATTTACAGAATAGTCGCCTCCTAATTCATTGGGCAGCTCTTGGTGGAAATGAAAATCTTGTTGAATATTTATTAGAATGTGGATCGCCTCTTGATCCTCAAGATGATACTTGTACAACCCCATTAATATTAGCTGCTTCAGCTGGGAGATTTGAGGTTGTCAGATTACTCATTGGTAAAGGTGCAAATGTTAATCATAAAACAAATCGTAGTCAAACAGCATTACATTACGCTGCTTCCAAAGGGCATAAAGAGGTAATAAAAGCTCTTTTAGTAGTTTTAAGTTTTGGGAATGCACTGGGATGAAAAAGGTACCCAGTGTCAATTTATTATGTAGACTGAGTCTCAAAAGATGTAAAATAAATAAAAATAATTGCTTCTAAGTTTGAATTTGTTACTTTAGTAACAAATTACAAAAAGAGTGTAAACACTCATGAACACTCTTTTTGTAATTTAACTTTAACTTTAATTTAACTTTCTTAAACGGATATAAGATATTTTTTTTTTATTTCAGGTTGTAAAATTACTTATCAATACAGAAGCAAATGTTAACAACACTGATGTATTAGGTGCTACAGCACTGCACAGAGCTGCAGCCCAAGGAAAGACAGATATTGTAGAAATTTTGATAAGCTCTCCCAATATAAAGTTGAACTTATGTGATTCTCTGGGGAATACAGCAATGTGAGTAATTTAGCATTTAAAAGAAATTAAATACAAAGATAACTACAATAACAAGTGTAATTGTATGAAATTTGATAAACTCTACTTGCTTCTAGAATAACACCTTCAAATTTTTGCTTGGCTATTATACAAATAACCTTGGCTCATTACAGGAAACTGTATATTGTAATGAAAAACTACAGAGTGGAATAATAATATGTATGGTTAAAACTAAAGTTCATTGCTATTTATTACTTTTTGTCATAATTTTACATTTTTATTAAAATTATTTACAATTTATCAGGCATCTCGCTTGTGAGGAGGAGAGGGAAGGCGTAGCAACTATGTTGGTAAAAGCAGGAGCTCAAATAGATATTAAAAATAAAGAAGAAAAAACACCATTAGATATATCCTCTTCAAAATTAAAAAAATCACTATTAAGTTTAATTGAATAAATATACTATTCTTCAATAGTTGAAGGTTGATATGTTTATATTTTATTTTACCTAACTAATTTTACTTGGATAATTTTTAATATTTAAATTAATAAAATTGTAATGAGTCATTGATATAACATAAAAATCCTTTTATTTGAACTGGTTAAATTTGTTATTTTAATGTTTGCAATGTCCTTAAGCGACCATTATACATCGGCAGAAACATACGCGGACGTCATTTGTCTATGCTCTAAGCTATGGTATTCCCTACACATGAAGAGATGCATCGGCCGATATCGCCAAATGCGTCCGTTGATGGATCCGCACTCGTTTCATCAATCGTTTCTCGTTTCGAAAGACAGGTCATGAGCATTGTGAAAATTTAGTAATGGACATTGAGACTGTAGTCTAGCAAATAACATAAAAACTTAGTACTTTTTGAGTGTAGATCTCAATAGAGTAGTTAAAAAAAGTGGAAAATATGAAGCCGTTGGATACTAGCTATACATAAAAAATCTCAGTTTTCTCAATGCTCATATTTGCTAATGAAAGGGTCTTTACTCTTTGATAAAAGGATAATAAAATGCTTCTACTGGTTTGTATAAGGTGTTACATAGCTAGTGTTTCATTTGTTTACAGGATATTCAGAACATGTAAAAAGTAATGAAAATGGGACGGCGAGGTTTAGTGCCGTAATAGGCCCATTATAATTCGCTTTGACTCACACTTAATGTACCCACATTCACTAAAATGATTTGAGAGGACTTTTAGAAATTTAATTAACACTTAAAATTAGTGGGTTGGATTTAGGAGAGAAATACGGAGGCTGGGGCATAAAGAAAAGATTATCAACAACAGTGCCTTCATTTAGGCACTTGGAAGACTATCCAAAAAACCTAAATTGTCAATGTCAATTGTCACTGCCTATGGCTATGGATTGACATATTTATTGAGGGAGACAGTTCGTGTATGAGTTACGACTTACGACTTTACGAAATTCGGACTCGGTAATAAATATTCTAATGAAATAACAATCATTTGCATAACATTTGATTGAGTTTAGTCCAGACCGCGTAACCTGCGTAGCGTTAAATAAAGTTCTAGCGGTTGAAATTATAAAAAAGATATAGTTTTAGGTAAAACTTGTTAGACTAGTTAAGATTTTAATACTTTTCATATCAAAGCTCGGTGAAAGTGTAACTAGTGCGTGGTGTGTTTAAAAATATTTATTTTTGAAGATTCTTATTGAATCTTCTATACATGTGTAGTTGAACTACTTAACTAAAATCTTTGTCACAATGTCTTCCTCGTACTATGATTATTACGACGGCAGTAAAATATTTTTATTCTTATCCAATACAATTGGTCTTCCAATTGATCTAGTAAGTACCAGTTCATTTACAACACTTACATTAATCAAAGAACATCATGTAGACCTATATCATTTTATAATTTGTAGTTATTTTTATATTTCATAGATATTCAAATATGTATAAACATTAGGCATGACAATTAAGAGTATAGTGGTGCATGCAAATCAATTATTTTTTAAATCAAAAATATTAATAAAAATAAAGAGCATTTAAATGGCATTTATAAAAATAGTTCAAATTTAAAATTAAAAATTACAACAACATCTAAATATATTTTTTAAAGCTATAATATGTACTGCAACTTTGTTTTACACTATGCTATAAAAACTCATTTTCAACTGATATACTCTCCACATAAGCACTGTAATTTTTTTATTCATCTATTCTCCTTTTGCTAGGTTAATTTTTTGATAGCACAAATAGCTGCACTATGCCTGGCAAGACTGTTTCGGAAACCATTGAAACTTGCTTCACCAGAATTTCGTCATATGGTGTGCCTTATAATAGGTTTGCTAATGGGATATTTCTGCTTTGGAAAGTAAGTTATGCTTTATTATTTCATGCTTTTTCTTAGTTCCTTTTATAAGTTGCAGGCTACTTTTATAATTTGTAAAATTTCATGATGTATATTTAATTTGTATATTTCCACATTTATTCATAATTCAATTAAGTAAGACTTAAGTCTTAAATACTATTATTATAATATTATGTTATTTACTCCTTACCTCACTATCACATAATAGCCATATAAAAGTTTAATGGCTTTAGAACAACTGAAGTAAAATCCTGCAAAAAATTACATACCTAATCTCCAAGGCCCGTACTATTCTGTATGACTTTTATAAAATAGACAAATTACTAACAAGATTTGTTGGTAAATTGTTTTTATTATGAAAGATAATTGAAAACAGGTAACATTAAAAAAACATAACAAATTATTGTAATCTCACTCAAAAATTTCCTAAATTACAAATCCATTTTATTGTAAATGTAACATGAATAATATTTTCTCTAATTTCAGGCAAGCTATTCATTTGTCCGTTCTTCCAATGCTGACATATGTTCTGCTGAAAACGGTCCCACAACATTTAATGGGAAAGTAAGTAAATTCTAAACATAACAATGAAGACATAAAACATTAGCATAATGTATTTTGCACAGTTTGTATTTAAAATCTTCCATTTTGTGTGCGTGACTATTTTATATTCTTGGCAAGCAAAGCCTCGCGTTGAATGTTACATATATATATATATATATATATATATATATACATACCATGCTTGCCGAATTTGATAATTCTGTGTCAACAGGAATTTCCCTATAAGTTTTGATATTGTGTAAATTAAAAGGAAGACATAAACTTATAAGTTGACATTTTAATACATGAATTACACAACAATGTTAATTTTTAATATTTGCATCAACACATACAGAATGCTAAAATCTGCAATTTAATTCTTGATATTTATTACTTTAAATTATTAATTGCACTTCACAGGTATTTTTCACGCAAAAATATGTCGAAATAAGAACTTATTTTTTTTATTAAAAAATATACAACATAAATTTCCTTTCAGTTTTATTATAGAAAAATCATGGTCACGAAAAGAATGGTCGTAGCGATATGTACATATTACATACGTAGTAAAGTACGTATTTAAAAAATCTTCCGTCATAATAATCCCAACACGATTTCATACAGGGAGATAATTTAAATAAATTTAATAGAAAAATGTTTTCTTATACAAATAAAATTAATAAATGTATTTTGGTATGTGTATATGAACCAGTAGTTTAAAGAAGTTATTAAAATTCAGAAATCATCGAATGTGTGTGATTTCGGACGACCCGATTGGCGCAGTGGTTTAGCAATGGTTTATTGCGTCGGAGGGTGTGGGTTCGATCCCCACGAGCAGAAAATTATAATGTGATGAATGTTGTAATTTTAAATCTACTGTCTGGGTGCTAATTTATCTATAGTATGTATGTATTTACAAAAAAAAAGTATGTTTAAGTATGTCTATCAGTTATCTAGTTTCCATAGTACAAGCTTTGCTTAGTTTGGGACTAGATGGCATTGTGTTAAATGTCCCAGAATATTTATTTATTTATTATCTAATCAATATGTGACGAAAAATTAAACCTAAGAAGGATAAAATTTAAAAATATACTTTCTCTTTTGGGTAGTAAACGAACTTTGTGTGAATACAAATACAAAAAAATAATATTCATTAAAAGTTGATTATTTTTTTATACAGTTAGGCAAATTAACTTTGAAATGAGAATGGAATATGTCCAATAAAGTTGTTTGGGGCTTCTTTCTCCAACCTTAACTCAAAAATTATTATTTTTACAGTGTTGTACTAGCTGCTTCTATGTTGTATTTGTCATGCATACATCTTCATCGTCAAATTTATCACACTGCAGATTATTCGCTAGATATAACAGGTAGGTTTATAATTACTTTCTACCTTTTTTATATCTATACAGACAAGAGATTTAGATGCTAATCAAACTAATTCCAAGGATGTTGAACTATAAAATGCTGTACATTGGCGGCAAATTAGTATCCAAAACTCAACCATTACAATTATTTATTATTGTATGTGTACAAAATTAATTCACTTCATGATGTATAACTGTTCATCAGCAATTCTAAAAATGTTTTTAATTTAATCAAATTACTTACAAATTTCTAAATATTTACCAACTATTCTACAGTGCCAAGATACATATATGAGAAAAATTATTTAACTCGAAGATCTTTCTCGATGCATTATGTTATGTCTAATGATTTAATACTTTTTATGTTACTTCATATGTGGCAGATAAGACATGTGTAAAAAATTTTCAGACTATAATTGCTTATCAGTCTATAAAGGATAAGTTGGCATGATTACTTTTTTCTTAGAGATTTGATTACACATCCTGTTTTTCCTAATATTTAAATTGTATTATTTATTTATTACTTATTTTAGGACCATTGATGGTGATAACCCAAAGAGTGACATCATTGGCTTATTCATTGCAAGATAATATATCCAGGAAAGAAATTAACGACAACACCACTGAGAATTCAAACAATGACAAAAATCAAATTGACAAGATTCCCTCGCCACTCGAGTATTTCGCTTATACATTGGCTTTTCAAACATTAATGTGTGGACCTGTAGTATTTTATCCTGATTACATCAACTTTATTGAAGGTGCTCGTGTCGATGAGGTAATTACGACTTTTTATATCGATTCTCATATTATTGCGCCGTTCATGTATTACGTGACAATTGCGACATAAAACTACGATGTTAAATATTTTTGATCCATAAATTTCATGTAAATTCTATAACATTACTGATATTTTTAATCAGGTATATACGATTATATAGGTACTATTAAATGACGGAAAGTGAAAGTTAATGTAAGTGTTCATTACCAATTTATTTTAGGCGTTGAAAGATAAAACCGACGGGAGTGAACCTTCGCCTCGTCGCGCTGTTTTGTACAAAGTGGCCGGTTCCGTAGCCGCTGCATTACTATACTTGACATTGGCTCAAAAATACTCCATAAAGGTTTTAGAAGGTAGGAAGCGTTTCGACTTCTTTGGCATAATTGCGTTTTTTTGCATTCACTTTTAATAATTTTGTAACAACAAAATCTGTCGATAAACATTGATATGAAATAATAAATCTTTTAGGTTTAAGTGACCCCACGTCAGAAGAGAGGTCATGGTCGGCTCTATATCTATTATGGTACGCCTACCTTTCGACTCTCGTGGTTAGATGCAAATACTACCACGCGTGGCTCCTGTCTGAAGCTATTTGCAATAACTCCGGCATGGGCTTCAATGGATATGATAATGATGGAACACCTAAATGGGATAAAATGTCCAATATAGATGTTTTTGGATTTGAGGTAAGTTATATGATTTAGAAAAAAAATAAATATTGTAGGACATTCGACACATTGCTATCTAGTCCCAAACTAAGCAAAGTTTGTAATATGGGAACTATGGGAACAGATTAATATACTATAGATATTTTTTTTTGTAAATACATACAATGGACAAATCAACACCAAGACAGTTGAAAATTACAACGTTCATCACATCATAATTTTGCATCTGTGGGGATCGAACCTGCACCCTTTGGCGCAACACTGGTACAACCACTGCGCCATTCGAATCGTCAAATCGATCGATCGTGAGTCGATTTGTTTTTATATTTATGCTCAATAAATGTCTGGTGTATGTATCTACTTATTATTTTAGAATTTGTCCTTACAGTTTTTCAATCAAAATTTTGATAGAACAAAAAATGGATTATTTGTTGGAATTGTTTTTATCAGTATAATTATTAATTTAAGAATTATTTTTGTTTAAATATAATAAATGAGACTTTATTAATCTCAGTATGCATTTATAATAACTATAATTTATTATTTCATTTCAAAATATTCGTTGATCAGTTTTATATTTGTTTAGGTATAAATCTGACCAACCGTGCTGTTTGCGTAACAGAGTATGAGTTATAGTTTTAGGTCATTTCATTATACATATATACTGTATTTCATAGTCCTTGAGAATACAGGTTTGGGTATAATGTGTATGGTTTGGAATTTCATTGGTAAACACTTTCAGTAATTAGCCAGGTGATTTTAGCACATTTAGCATATTAATACAAACTGACGTAATCTCGTTGAAGTTAAGTCGTAATTTATTTAACTCACTACACTATTTTTGGTTAATAACGGCTTAATTTTTTTGTTACCAGAAGCAAAAAAAAAACTAAAAAAATTTTGCGATTGGAAGGAATTGAAACTTAATTAATGACGCAGTACAGCCTTATTCGCTTTTCAAGAAATAAATATTTTCAAAATTATCGTTATAAAATTAGTAGCTATACAAGTAGTTAGTATACGTACCAATATTATAAAGATGATTTTTTGTTTTGAATAGGCACCAAAAGTACTGGACCGATTTGGATGGAAATTTGTATAGAGATTGTTTGAAACTCGAGGAAGGACATAGGAGCTTTTACCCCGAAAATCTTAGAGGAACGGTAGACATACGCGGATGAAACCACGGAGCTCAGCTAGTAACCAATAAGAATGTCGATTTTGTCGTGTTTTAGTTCGCCCAAAACTTCCGCACGGCTATAGCCAGTTGGAACAAGAACACGAACGCGTGGCTGCGCAGCGTGGCGTACGAGCGCGGCGGCGCGGCGTGGCGCACGGCGCGCGTGTACGCGCTCTCCGCCGTGTGGCACGGCTTCCACCCGGGATACTACCTCACCTTCTTCGCGGGGGGCATCTTCACTGTGGCGGCTAAGAAGGTACACATATTTTAACGTAAACGGATTAACTAACACAAACAGAAATAAACTTTGTTATAAAATAACTCGATTAAAGAAAATTCAAAGTCTTTTGATTATAATGGAATAAATTTTTACAATCAGGTTCCGCAAAACATTCTAGAGCTACTAGAAACTAGTTTAAAAATCTGTCAAAGAAATGTTGACTCGCAAAGCTTCCGTAGATGACTACATAAGAGCTAAAGGCGGCTCGGCATTGATATTTTGTATCTCTAATCATAAGTTGACGATGTCGCTTGCTGAAACTAAATCCAATGTCTTAAGTAATTACCGATAATTATTTATATTTAATCTGTTTTATTGACGATCATAAGTGTTTATTTATAACCTAAATGAGAAATAAAGAATTGAATTGAATTGAATAGGCCACACTCGGAAGGTCTACCACATAATTATGTGAAAATGCATCATCCGTAAATAGTTCGCATACTTATATATGTAATTCGCTTTAATCGCAGGTTCGCACGTTCGCTCGCCCGTTGTTCTTAGACAGTCGCCCGAAGAAATTGTTCTATGACTCGCTATCGTTTCTGACGACACGAATTGCGATGACGTATGCCACCGTGCCTTTTGTATTATTGCATCTATCACCCAGTCTGGCGTTTTACGGGTAAGCAACATTTAAGTATGTAGAGGTTTTAATATAAAGATGAATCCTTATAAGAACCTTTATAAATATGCAAAAGATGAAACTTGAAAATAACCATTGTAATTAACATTTTTTTCAGGCGTTTTTATTATTCCCTTCACTTCATAGCTCTAGGAACATTGTTATTGCCGTCGAAATCTCGACACAGCAATGTTTCACAAAACAGTGAGGTGCCAGCAGGTTCTTCCAAAATTAACAGAGAGATTAAAACTATCGAGACTAATGGAAAGGCAAATGGTAAACTCAAGATGTCTTAAATTTAGTTTAATCTTTTAATATTATATTATACATATACCCATGTTACTGAACATATTATTGTCATATTATATAATACGTGATAGTATCGCCTATTTTAGGTCTATATAAAGCATTTATCTTATTATAACAGCATTCAAAGCTCTAAACATATGAATACCTATGTATTCTAATTAATTGAAATGACAGTTTTAAATAAAATATATTTTACATTATATATTATGTAAAATAATGTATAATAAATAATATAGTATTTTATTTAAAATGAAAAGTACTCGCGGTAAAACAAACGCAAGATTATACTATGAAATGACAGTGTTTTCAGTCATTCTACTTTATTCCCAAATATTATAAAATTGGTCTGCCTTAAATTAAAAATGAAAGGATTTTTCTTTTGTACTGGGAGGGTTTTGTAACAAAATATGCACAAGTACCTTTAGTTAATATTGCGATATAATATTTTATTTATAATTATTTATTGAGATAAATTGATAACTATTGAAACATGTTGTAAGTTATTACTGTATGTGCTGCTATTGTATTATTTAATGAAATTTCTAAGCGAAGCAAATGATTGCTTGCCTGGAAAACAATATTTTGAAACAAATTAGTTATGTCTTCACTAATATTTATGTTATGTTTATAAGAGATCTAGAAAGCTCTGAAGAAATGATGCAACTTATCATTAATTAAAAATATATTCATATTATTATCTTTTTAACTAACCACCCATTGTATCAATTATATAAATAATATATTAAAACAAATTGACTTCTGACCAATATTTGTAGTTAGTTAGTTGACTTAGATATATATATAAATACTAATAATTTTAAAAATTCGATCTGCCTTGATAACATCCATTTTTGGGAGTAGTTTGAAATCATATATTTTTCTACATGACTCTTGCATCTGATTTCACTGTACTGTGATCAGTTTCAAATATTAGTTTTTTTTTTTTAATATTTATATTTAATTTAAAATTGTATTTTATAAATAAAAGCAGCAGAAGACATTGGCGAAATATGAATCTAGAGAAAAAAAATATAGCTTTAAACTAACCTAAATGTTTTCCACTGGAATAGTAAAATAATTTAAATTGTATTAATTAACTTACAGTATTTACAATGGATTTAGAGTTAACAAATCTTTAAAAGAGTCTCATATGAATTTTTATTTTCTTAGGAATAGGATAACTATTAGAAGTATTAACAAAAAACAAATTCTGTTATAGTTTTAATAAGTTTGAAAATTTATTTTTAATAAGTTATGTTTTAAATAATGTTTGCAATGAAATGTTACTGAAGGCTGAATTAAGTAAAAAATAAATAGACTATGTATTATTATATCATTATTTTACAAAGAAGTAAAAAAGTTATGTTACAGCAGGTTCTTAAATTTATTTTGTTTGGTTGCACTTAGGCATAAATATAGATGTTTGAAAAAATTTTGATCTGAAAAAGTGTGTTCCTAAAAGTATAAATGTTGTTCCTACATAAAGCATAGTATTAAATAACAAACAAATTAATTCATTCATTTTATATTCATATTATGTGTTTATTCATATCTATAAAAATATAAACAAAGTGCAACCATACTTTGTCGTTACTGTACTAGAAATATTATATGTATAATTTTATACAAAACTATTAAATTACCTCATTACAGAATTACCTATGTGAAATGATTGTTATAGTTTACAATAAATTTTTATTTTATTACTTTGTAGTTTACTTTTATTACAATTTTTGGTGATTAATATGATACCATTTTTTGGCACTTAAAGGTATCAATTCCAATCAGGATTTCCTAAAAAGAAAGTGAGATAGTTACTTCACTTCTTGAACATCTTCAATATATATATTTCTTATACCAATAATTCTCTTTAGAATGGGATATGAGGTCTCATGCCAATAAATTATGACAGAATGCTGTCATAGTGATTTGTATAGAGTTTCTCGAGGTTATATTTCCTATCGATTCTATTCTTATCTTAAATTTATTTTATTTTATTCCTTTGTGTTACAAATAACCATCAGTACTTTATAATACATGAGAAAAAGATTACTTATATGAATAGTCTTATGCACCTTGTTACATATGAAAACCCCTGTTCAATAGTATATAGACAAATAAGTCTAAAATTTGTTAAGACATATACCATAGAGATTTCTAATTAATTCTTTTCAGCTTCTTGCTTTCTCTGATTGATTTAAATTCATCTCTTATGTAACACATAATTCCAGGAACATCATTTCTTTCCTCTAGTATCAACTGTGCATCCTTATAAATTTTGAGTTTTGGAATCATACTCTGCACTGTAAAATTAAAATAATTATCAAATTCAAAAATATATATTTTGTAATAATACTTACAATAACAATGGATGCAACCAATAAGTATATGCCAAGCAAGGAACTGTGTGTGTGTGTGTTTTTAAATATGTTAATTCTACAGTCTTTAGTTTGAGTGTAAAAAACTTACATGAGTATCTTCCTGATTTAGGATCCCGTATCAGCCTGATCGAATAATTTTCAACTTCTTTTTTTGACTCCGTAAAAAACTGAATGAATATAACTTGCTTTTCCATTTCTTTGGATTCAATAGTGTAATAGAATTTTAAAAACTTTTTATAATATTTTTTGGCCATAAGAAATGCTTCATGTGTTTCTTTGATTTCCTTCGTTAAAATTTTTTGATCTGAAAAAAATACCATTCATACAATATCCCAGGCAATAGTTTATAGTTACAATATATGTACATATAGATGTTTTTGTTACGATCAAGTAATTAAAAACATTACCTTCTTTAAAATGTTTATAATGACTTTGTTTCTGGGTCAAATCCGACAATTTTACTTCGATTTCTTGCTTGATATTATTGTTATTTTCAACTAGATTTTCTAAAGGGTCATCACACTCAAAAGTTTTATTATGTTGAAAGTTGGATTTTTGTTTCAACAAATATTCGTCCAAGACATTTGAAACTTGTTCAGTTAATGCTAACACACTAATTTCCGAGCTTTTAAAAGCTTTATTAACCAAATCGTCTAAATTTAATAAACCATCCCAATTATCATCAATCACACTCATGTTTTTTTTTAATAACTGTGTAGTAAATAGTAATTTATAACAAATATATATTGGTTTACTATAATTTTATTTGTCTAAAGAACACACAATCACTGACCACTTATTGATATGTTATTAAATTAATAGATAAAACAAAGATTTCACTCAGTATAAATTGAAATTAAAATGTTATCCGTTGAGTTTAAACGCTTCGTCCAAAGAGTATATAACTGGCTTCGTCGAAACCAGTTTTTGAAATATGGCAATAGCCAATTAGCCAATAACGACATTTTCATTTGTCATGACACTATTCTTCATCTTAATATTTTTTTTAGCCAGAATCAAAAGAAGAAGATGAATATTTTTTTAAATATTAAAATATTTTAATATTGCTTGATAATTGAAACTTATAGTGGAGTTTATACTATAATTATGTTAAATCATGGATATACATTGCCAAATTAGTAGAGGTTACACAAATCACATTATTTTTGACTTAAAACTGTCCTAAATACGAAGTACACATAAATTTGAGTTAAGAAAAAACTATATATAGTGAATAGTTTTGTTTGGGTTTAAGTGGAGCCCATGCAGTACGTAATAATTTTGTTTTTAATACACATTGCAATGGGATTTAGGCAATATTTGACTCTGTGGTTCCAACAATAGTATACACGTGAATTTTATATCTATGCACGAAAACAGAAAATCTGTCAAGTGTCAATTCCTATGACAAATTTTAACAAAGTAAAATACCCCATAGCCTGCAAAGATAGCCTGTTTTGATTTCGGTCACATAATTCCATTGAGGTGTAATCTGAAATTTTGTTTTACAAAACATTTGTAAAACGGTATGAAGTTTTGGTTTATATGACGTCGATTTCCCTACTCCGCTTATATAATAAATATAATCAAAATTAACTATGCAAGGTCTAGTAATGTCCGACAGAAATAAATTGTTTAGTATCTGACCTCTGCTGCAATTAATTTTGTAAATTGTGAAGATGGTATGTATAAAACCACATACAGTAACATTATTCATAGAAAAATATTTTACTAAATTAAGTATTTGTATTCCAGGTTTTTGTTCAGACTTCTGAAACTCTAGTTTACAAAAGTAGTACTTTTCATTATGTTGCATAGTGGTGTTAAAAAAAAGGACAAAAATATTTCTGGTGCAGTTTATACAAGTATTTATATGAGATTTTCAACGCTATTCAACATTATATCAAATGGGCCATTGTCTTAGTTGTTTTGATAACCAAACAAATGCAGATGTTGTGACATCATCTAATAGGAAAAACGATGGTATGCCTTTTTTTCTATTGTTGATCAAATTATAAAGCCTAAGCTTGGAGTGTACATTTATGTTTAAATTATTTTGCTTGATGTGTAAAAGTACACACAAGCAAAAATAATTTAAACATATATTATTGTTTACAATAAATGCTGCTATATTTTTTCTTATTATCATTTATGTAATGATATTCAGTATTAAATATTAACTTCTTAACATTTAATTAATATTAATCTACTTTGCCCTTAAAATTCCACTTCTGGAAGATTTCCAATAAATTGTTTAAAAATTACTATTTATTGAATAAATAATAATTATTTTTAAATAACTCATATATTACCTTATTATGTGAGCATTAGACAATTGCTTATGTGTATATTTGGTCCACCACCCGAGTTGTGACTAAACTTGAACTTGAATTTAATATAAATATATATTTAATATTTTTTGTATTTTTTCAGAGATAACAGAAATTGCAACTAATCAAGTACCAAATGCAATACTATCTGAATATCCTCAAGAGGAGCCCCTGTTGCACAATAATGATAATAATATAAATTCTTATAGAAGTAACAGTCATAGTCAAAACTCTAATACTATGTGTACTGTAATAGAAAATTCTACTGATCGAAGTGTTCATAAATTTCATAGCAGTTCAGAAAAACCTAAAACAAAAAAATTATCATCCATTCCACGAACTATGTCATCATTGGGATCAAATGAATTTCATGTTTCTGAAACTAAAATTAATAATTTATTTGACCAATATAAGGATTCTCTTGAAGAAGCTATTCTAGCTGAAGGAATTGAAAATCTTTGCAATGATCTACAATTAAACCCAGATGATTTCAAAGTCTTAGTCCTGGCTTGGAAGCTGAATGCTAGTCAAATGTGTAGATTTACACGGGCAGAGTTTATACAAGGTCTCAAATGTATGAAAACAGACTCCATAAAAGGCATTCAGCAAAAATTATGTGATATAACAAATGATTTGAAAAAGGATACTGAACAATTTAAAGACTTATACAGATTTACATTTAAATTTGGTCTAGATGTTAGCACCGGTCAGAGAATTCTTCCATCAGATATAGCTATTTTGCTTTGGCGCCTAGTCTTTACAAATAATCAGCCAGCAATATTGGAAAAATGGTTAAGCTATTTAGAAAAAAATCCTCATATAAGAGGAATACCCAAGGACACTTGGTATATGTTTTTGAATTTTTGTGAATTTGTAGGAGATGATCTCAGTAGCTATGATGATACAGAGGCGTGGCCTAGTCTATTTGATGATTTTGTGGAATATGAAAATGATCAGATGAATCAAAATATATCAAAAAATAATATAATAATTCAGGACTGAAATTCCTATATTTGCCAAATTTAAGAGTAGTAGGTACTTAAATATATTGAGACTGATAACATTTGCATTGAGAATGTGCAAGAAACTAAATCATTTTGTATTCATCAAATTGACAATGTAAAGAAGCTGATCTAAGACATTTAAATATGTTGTAAATAATATTTCTTGTAAAGCATATAATTAATAAAAACATAGGTTTATTTTAAAATAACTAATTACGACATTCCATTCCTGGAATTAGCCCAAATTTGTAAATAGTCCGCCAACAAACCGATTGCTTTTATGCGCAAACAAAATATATTTAAAATGTATATAATATGTATCTTTATTTGAATGAAATACCAAACATAACACTTAACAATGCTTGATTTGCATAATAGAAAATTAAAAAAAAATGTACTTTTTATTTCACCTCTATTAATTACCACCATTACAAGTGGGTAAATTTTTCACAATATTCAGTATCAGATTTATGAATTTCTATGTTCAATTAGTCCGAAAACTACTCATATATAGGGTTACCACATTTTTGGAAAATTAAGTACCCCGTGTCCTTAACGTAAGACAATATGGGGTTTAAAAATAAAGTTGACAGAGAAACACAGCCAAACGTCTAGGGGCATAGCCGTGAGTTTTCATTAATTTTTAATTTTTCGTAGCCTTCTCTGTATATAGAATTTTTCAGGACAACTTTTTATCCAAAACTTTGACATAGCTAACAATGTCACGACACCTATTTATATGATAGCGAAAAAAAAATACTGAGCCAGGCACAGAATCCATCGATTTTGCAAAAACAGACGTTGCTTTGTTTTGCCAATTGCCATCTCTTGTTCCCTGAATCCATGCGCTACGACAAATTTAAGAAATTTGTTTTCTTAGTATGTATATAGTTGTTATAATTTACAATTTAATTTATCTTGTTGAACGTCACTGTTATACTGTAGGGTTTCAATCAAGATAGCTTGGTTCAAATAAAGCAGAAAAATTTCCTCAGTTTTCTTTAATGATACAAAAGGGTTATCATTCGCGCTTTTTAATAGAAATATGTAATTAATTCTACCTAAACTCAACATAAAATGATCTAGTGTCTATACATAACTTCTTAGAATTGTACATATTGCAGTAATTTTAACAATAAAGTACATTTATATTTAAGCGACTTTCTATCCCACCCTTCTGCTAACAGCAATGATTTAAGAGCGATATAACATTATACATACTACATCTAATAATATTATGTAAGTGCCCTTAATGTGTTAGAAATTTAAATACGTAATACGTAATAATTGAAAATAAATAACATAATAATACACAAAATATAAGGATAATTCCAACAAAAAAATGAGGCAAGCAGGCAAGATTTAATTTTTCTAGAGAGTAGTTGGGAAAATAATGAGGTTTAATTTCTGTGCTAAGCTAAACTTTGGTGAGGAATCTTTCATAGATAAAAAGGTGATACAGTCACTAATATACATGTCGGGAAGACAATGATATAAGATATTTAAGTAATGTTTTCTTTTATTAAATTTAGGATACATTTTTATCGCTTTTATACATAGTTTACAAATTTGTCAAAGAACAAAATACAATAACAAATAGCAACTAATACGCCAAAATAGAAATGCTATTTATAAGGCGGTAAATAAAAACAACTCAATATACAGCAGTTTAAATAAATTTAATTAAATTAAAACACAAAGTGAAAGTATGTAGATGCTCGCGCGGTGGACGCAGCACCCGGCGGGTAACGAAAGGCACTGGATATCCGGCGAGACAGAACACGCCTGCTATACGCTGCTGTTAACCAATGGGTGCAAACGTACACCGGCACGATATTGTCAACGGATACACAAAGTACCGATAATAATTATTATCCATCGACCTAAATAAGACTGATTATGTTTAAAAAAGCTGAACATAAAAAAAGACAATAAAAATATAAATTTGTAACAATTGGTGAAACTGACGTTATAATAACGACTCCAACACAGCTCCCAAATCATTCCGTAAGTACTCTGTGTTCCTACATTAACACTTTTAATGAGTAAAAAATTAATGTGGGTATACCGAGCGTGACCTACACAATCGAAAATGATGCCAATTTTTTTAATGGACAGCACTCTTGGACGAAAGCATAGAGCAACCTAAACATTTGTTTATTACCTCATTTCATGAAAATTAAATTACAAAATATTAAATCAAAAGAATTTAACCCACTATCGGTTAATAAAACAATAAATTATTATTATCTATAATCATAATTTTATAAAAAATATTGCAAGAAATATAATAATCTATATTGTTACCATATAAACCGATACATGTGACGATCTATGCAAAGATTATGCTATCTCAAACATATTAGAGAAATAAATGATAATGTCTATTCAAATGTATACAGTGTATTCATTTATATTGGAAAATATTAAATCATTTACCAACTATAAAATGGTTATATTAATATATAATAGCAGGTGAAAACATAAGTTATCTATTATTGTTAGGATACTCAAGGCTTCGATTGAGTTGGGAGCGAGAGAGATAAATATACTAGTCTATCTAAAATAGATTAAACAATAAGGATGGATTTAATTAAAATAAAAGATATTTTCAAAGTATGTTATTCTAAACGAGATGCATTTTTTATTTTAAATATGCCGAAGAATTGTGTAAAGCAAACAATATCTATGAATATTTAAAACTGCTTTATTACACTAGTAAGCCGTTGATCATCCTAACACAGATGAGAGCTTCATCCAACCTACAACCACAACGTGATGACATTTGAGACAAATTCTCCGTGCTCTTATCATTTCATGTCGTAGAGAATGAAATAGAACTATCTTTATTTAAAAGAGAACATCGTCTGTATAATATATATACACATCCTTTCTTTACAAACCCACATCGGCTTTCATATCTCGGAGATTTATTGACGTATAAAAATATCAACTTTCAATTGCTTATACTTTGCGGGGTACACATGAAATAAGAGCACTTAGAACGCTATAACGTTTATTAATACCCTGCGCAGACAGACGCGTTCCGAGCGCAGTTGTTTATGAAACAAAGAACATAGAAACTTCACTGCGCAATGCGGTCCACTCTATTTGCGCGGGCGCTATATTGTAGAAAACGGAACACCACATATCATACGCAATAGACGATAGACTTTAACAATTCATATCATAATTATTGTTGGTGTTTTCGGTTAGCATAAAGTAAGCGTGTTTAATGTGTAAATGCTAGTAATCCTTCCTAATTTTATACAGAGCAATATGACTAATTTTGGAGTATTAAACTCTGCTTATTAAACATTTCATATGAGACAAATTATACTCCTGAACATTTATCCATCAAACACATTCTATGTTTTCCATGGAGATGTTTTTGACGCAGCAACCTTTAACTTCTGTTCTCTATATCATAATTATATAAATATATTTTAACCATTTTATCTCGATGTCATTATAATTATTTATCACATAAGTTGAATATCAGCTTTTTAACAATCTATGAAACATGAAGTTAAATGGTGTTAATCAAGTGTACCAATATTATTTACCTATGACACACACATTGAACCAATATCTAATTAATCTAACATCAATGTCCTGCAAAGGAACAGTATTTAATGTTGCTAACGTAAAAAGTAGAATTACAGTGAATTTTTACAAGTTGTTTTTTTTTACCAAATGCAAATGTGTAAATATCGAGATGTTCTATGGCAGTGGCCGTATTCAATTCATTATTTCCCTTTTGAACTAGCTTTTTTATGAATCCAAAAATATCAATACACTTGACAGTCAGCTCTCACATGGATTCCAAGGTTCAGGATTACATAATATTATAGATGCATTCTCTGATATATGATATTGAAAGCCTAACCTAGCTAAATTACAAACATAGTGCCAATTTTATTCAACCACCTTGAGGACTTTTCCAATTGCAATAGTCTTATCTGTAACAAAGTAGTATAGAATTAGAAACTATTTAGTAATTTTTTTATTTTTAACAAAAATGCATGCTTTTAAAGTACTTGGATTATGGGTAGTAAATATCTGAAAACAATATTTATTTAATAATGTAAATACTTACTTTCATCTCTTAATGTAAATCTTCCCATCTGAGCGAATTTCTTGAATGGTTCTAAGCAAATGATTCCTGCGCACTCTATCCTCATAATAGCGACTTGGTCCTGTTTTACGAAACGCGGTCGCGTTTTTGATTTTTCGCCCGTCTTTTTGTCTACTAGACAAATTAGCGCCTGCGAAAGAATCAGAAAATCTTAGAATTTCTAACTTAAAAAAAAAACTGTCCATGATACATACATATGTGCATAAAATGAAATAAAATTTAATACTATGGTCTTCAAATAACTTTTCTAGCAATTTTAATGAAAGTTGGTCTAACTACCTGAAATTTTAAGCTTTAATTCAGAAACAGCTTATAATTTTTTTCATGCAGACAGTTTAGTCTCTCAGAATAGTAAACATGAAATAATGCATAAAAGTAATATAAAAAAGTTTCATTTCGGTTAACAAAACATAGTAAGAAAAAAAAAGACCAAGACCTTAACAGTAACTTCTTCGGCAGCACAATGTATGTGCATGACTGCTGAGTATCCTGCACAAATGATGGATTTATGTTCTAGAATTACGACTTGAGCATCAAATACCTGAAAAAATTGTTAATAGTTAGTAGAAATATTGAATTTACAATTTGATCTCGGAATAGAAAAAACAAGTGGAAGTGCCCTAGTGCTTCTTTAGTATGAGAACCAATGTCGCCAAACTCACACATTGACAAATTAAATCGTACAATGCATACAAAAGAAGTAATGTCAAAAACTGACAAAAAAACATTTCGGTTGAAAATCGTATTTATTGTTATTTAACCCGGCGTCATGGGGGTTGGGTCTGTGCGACCCACCACATTTTATTTCGCTTGTAGTTCGGTTACTATGCGTATAACATGGCTGGTCTTCTCAATAGCTGGAGCTGTTGAGTTGTCCTATACATCGCAAGAAATACCTTAGACATACCACGGCCGCAGTAGGAGAAACAGGTGCACAAAGTTAAAAAGGGTACCTGAGACCCATCCCCGCAGTCGGTGTAACAATTTCGCTCCATTATGTATACATATTGTTTTACTTATTATCTGTATTTTTATCATTTTATCTTTGATTTTTTGTTGTTATTTACAAATATAGTTCATTATATATAGTAATTTATTGGTATAATGTATTTTATTGGTATTTTTTGTAGGTACTTAGTAAAAAATGACCGTGAAGAGGCTGAACGACAGCGTATTCTGGCAATTTTACAAGAGTCTGACTTTGATCAGGCCAGGATGTGTGTGACGATGAAGATCACTTGAGTGAGCGTAGTAATTCAATTAACACAGAATAGGATAGCTCAGAGTCTGATTATAATGATATTCCACTGTCTATTATATAATACCTTTCTGTGCTGACTGTACCGAAGATAATTATTCCAAATGATTAATTTTCTTTTTGTTTTAATTTATTTATTTACCCACAAAAAAGTGCCATTAAAATGTTAAGACTCATTGTTAATTAATAATTATATAATAACACTTAAGAAAGAAGAGAAAAATGTTGTTGATAATTTTAGTCCTTTCTTAAATTCTTTATTATATATATTTAAAACACAATATAACATAATATTTGTGTTTCATTGAATGACACAAATACCCAAAAATATAAACACGAATAAATATAATCTTTATTATAAATAAAGTATTGAAATAATTTCGACTTTATGAACGGGTCGGTGAGACCCACCCCAACGTCCGTGTAACATTTTTCCACCCCCATGACGCCGGGTTAAAATGAAGTCTTTTTGTATGTCAGTAAGGTAGTAATTAGTTTATCTGTTGAATCAATTTTCCACCTAGAAAAAAGGTAAAACTATTCATCGCTAGAGGGCGATATTATAAATTCATTAAATTTTGATCTCTTTTAAATAAATTTTTACACCTTTTAAATAAATGTTATATTTACGGTACAACCGTTTGACACTCAGTTGTCATTTTGCTACTCACCCAGTGATTGATTGTATCGATAACTACATGTTGATATTAGTTAAATTTCCACTATAACCGAAAAATAATTAAACATAAATTTAAGAACTCCAAGAGGAGGAAGTCGTCCTAACTGATTCCTTAATTAATTTGTATTATAAATTAATATATATTTTAATACTACTTATTTTCAATTTGTTTTTGTGGTTTGCAGTGTTACATTTTATACCATGGTTTAAAATGCTTCGTATGCGAGTCCAATACTGTTTTAGCTGATTGTATTAAATACAAGTATTGTTTTTACATTATTAATTTCACTTATTTATCGATATCAACAAATTTGTCACATCCCTCATCGAAGCTTCTAGAACTTATATCATTTGATTTAGGTACGTATTAAAGTCAATTATGTACTTTAAGTCAACAGCATAAGGTATTTTTTAATTTGAAAAAATATACGAATTTGTGATTTTCACAATAATTTACATTTTATTGTATTAAAACAAACTTTTATATTTGCCGGTGATAAGATACATCGCCATGAGACTTATTTATTATGCTGGATCGTTTTAACAATTTATAATTGCGGAATAACGCCTGATTTCAATATATTATATCTGAAGTCGAGACGTTATGTCACATCAAGTAGCGAATAACGACTGGACCAATGTTGTACTAATGTACAAAGTTAAATGTCGCAGGCTAGAGCAGCAGGGCACTTCCACTTGTTTTTTCTATTCCGTGTGTTAGATAGACAAAATATATAAAAAAGGTTCAATTCTGAATAGTAGTGATTGAACGATTGAAAAGCTGCGAGGTATAAAACAATAGGCAAGATGCTTTGAACAGAGTTATTTTTACATCATCAGAGTGCTCTGAAAACCTGCGCGCTAACATATTGCAGCGCACAGTCAATGCCATCCGTTCGCGTTCTATGTCCATGTCGTCACTCATGCTTCCCGTGACAACGTATCCTAGGTATTGGAAATGGTCTCCAAACCGAACCTAAATACCATTTAAAAATACTGACGGAACCTTCTCCAGAGCCTTTTCTGCTCGAAATGTGGGCAGTGTACCCAAAAATTGTATTAAATAAACAATCACTTTACATAAATGTTCGGCGCAAATGTGCAAGTTTATCTCTTTGTGATTTTGATGATATTTATATACATTTTAATTAATATATGTAATAGCCTAAGGTAATACCTTAGATAGATTAGTGGTTAAGAGGATACCCGCGGTTAAATCCGCGAGTGTTGCATAAATATTTCACTGCTGCAACAGTGGGTTTATTCTATAATGAACCAATGTATTATCATAATTTTGTACTTACTCTTCCTGTTGTAATTGGTTCAGCGGTATCGCATAAAACAAATCCAGGGGATACATCCTCCTCTTCAATGCCTTTGAGCTTCACTTTTACGTTTTCGCCGGGACCAATAGAAGTAACTTCGATATCGTCCGACCATAACTGATCAACAGTTACTTGAACCTGAAATTTTATATTAAAAAGTATGAATATATGTTCTAATCATCTTTCAATTGAAATCCTTAATATATAAGAGAAATGCGTGCTGAACATTTCGAATACTTATAGCTACAAAATAATATAATTTGAAAATACTTCCAAAGAGCATTTTTATAAGCTCACCAAGGGGGTAGAGGCAACTTTACATGATTAAAATTGTTATATGTATTCCACAATTTTGACTTTCTGTAAACTACAATTTAAAAGGGTTGCCTGGAAGAAATCGCTTAATAGCGATAAGGCCGCCTATTGTCATTGTTTTATTTCTGTGTTTTTGTTTACTTTCATTTTTATGTGCAATAAAGTTATTTTCATTCATATTCATATTCATCATCATTCATTCATATTTGCTTAATATGAAATAAGACAAGAAAAAGAAATAAATGTCGAAATTTTAAAGTTTGGCAAACAAACTACTTGACTTTCACTGTTGTATAGTTAAATACTTAAATATTTTATACATACCCTGTTAGGCATCAAGAAGAGGGTGCTTCCTTTACGCGTGGTACCAGCTTCAACTTTGCCCATGAGCACTGTACCCATATCCTTATATTTGTCTACTACCGGCATTATGAATGGACCATCCATCTTTCTGTTTAAAGATGGCAGTTCATCGATAAGCTGGATGAATGATGGTCCACGGTACCATGGACATACTTCTTCAGATACCTGAAAAAGAAATTTGTTTAATGTCAAATCAACAACAATATTAAGTTACTTTACTACATAAAGTGTTATTTATGACAATTTTGAAAAATGATAATATGCATGAATTACAGGTTTAAATATATTTTTTCTCAAGAAAAACAGTTTTAAGTGTCAAACATTGAACCATCGATTCTCCAATAGGTGTCAGTATAAAGACTACAAGTTAAACTATCTCTTCTACATCATAGGACAAGATACAATATATATTAGAGAAAATATTTTTACTCATCTAGAGAAATTTAAATATCTATTAAAATGAATTACACAACCTACCCTTTCCAACAGCCCTTGTCCAGTTTGTCCTGAGACAGGTAAGAAGGACAAGTCTTTCGCAGTATTGAAACCAAGTTTCTTCAAGTATGGCAGGATTTTGTCTCGACATTCATTGTATCTGAAATTTGATGGCATATTAAAATAAATGTATACTGAAATCTGGTTTTATATAATTGTTTTTATAAACTTTTAATAAATAAAAAAAAGTGTCTTCCAAAATTTAAAGAGAATTTGGATGTTGATACAGTGAATTGCGTTAGAAAATAATTTAAAAAATTACCTTTTTTCTTCCCAGTTTACAGTGGGATCATCCATTTTATTAACAAGCGCTACTAAATGCTTCACACCAGCAGTCTTTGCCAACATAGCATGTTCTCTTGTTTGTCCCCCCCTATCAAAACCTGTCTCGAACTCGCCTTTTCTTGCAGAAATGACCTAAAACAATATTTAATTTTCAAAATGAATATATAATATGACACGTATTTTACATCATATTAATATGTACTTGAATATTTTTATATACATAAAATATTTATAATTCTTAATTAAAATATGATTTTTGTATAAATCATTATGTTATCATATATTATCATATTAACAAAATTTTCCAATGACAACGATTGATGACTCAATATTTTAGGAGGGAATATTTTATGGTTACATGACTTGTATGCTAATTAAATTTATCTACAGTATCCTTTTGTTAAAGTTCATTATCAAGGTCTCTTATAACATCAATAGAGATAAGATGCACTGATATTAAGGTCATAATTTTTGGCTTATTATTATTTTAAATGTCAATATCAACCAATCACCAATCCATGTCTGTAGATTTTAAGAATACTTGTGCCTTTTAATATTTTTATTTATAAACCATAATCAACATAGGCCCTTAGAATTATTATTTTTTAATTATAATACATACCAAAACAGCAAGATCAGCTTGTGCTGCCCCACCAATCATGTTCGGAACAAAACTCTTGTGTCCCGGTGCATCAAGAATTGTGAAATGCTTTCTGTCAGTCTCAAAGTATGCTCTTCCTACTTCCACAGTCTTACCCTTGTCACGTTCTGTTAATTAAAACAAGAAATATATACTTTCTTTCAAATATAATATACTTCAGTATAAATATACATAAAAACAAAAATAAATAAATTTTGTATAATATGACTCTTTTTGTTTAATCTATGTTCTGCACATATTTTGAAAATGTCCACATAATATTTTAATGACATGTGTATTAATACTTTTATGTTACCTTCTTGGTTAGTGTCTAGTGCCCAAGACAAGTACCATGATTCTCTTGATTTTTCTCTTGCTTCTCGTTCATATTTCTCCAATGTTCTCTTATCTACCATTCCAGTTAGGGACATAATTTGCCCACCAATTGTAGATTTACCAGCATCTAAAAATACATATAAACATGTTGTACAAATGCAAAATAAACTAACAACAAATTGGGTCAATATTTACTAGCACAAATTACTTTTTAAAGTAGGTGAAAATTTTATGCTTCATAGATTGTAATTATGGTAGTTGTATTACGATAGCCACTTACCTACATGTCCAATGAATACGACATTCACGTGTTCTTTTTTGCTTCGCGTATCCTCCACTCGTGGTGGTTTCTTCTTAGGAACTTTCTTTGCCAATTCTCCATCCTCCTGCAACAATGCAAATTAAACTTATATATTTGGAGAATTTTGCAAAATAATAAGTAAAAGTGATTTATTTTAATAGCAGAAGATGTATTCTTCCGCTAGTTCACCTTTATAGTCATTAAATAAAGTTTATTTAAAATTTTAAATCAATAATTATCACGAAACACCTTGTAAGCTACGAACAGCACTGGCGCTAAAATTATACTAACATAATATTTGCAAACTAGTGCTCAAAGTGGCGATTTCAATTTTGATATTAAAGCGATAAAAACAAGGTTATAATGTATTCGTGACGTGTAAGTAAACTTCAATGTAGACACGGCGACAAGGACTTTGTCATAAAAGGAAATGATAAGGTTTTGTACGCACATGTAAAGTTGCTTAAAGACATACGTACGAAATTTTAAAATTCTTTTTTGTGAAATATTATATATCTAAATCAAAGGGATCAAATAAGATCGCGAAAATACAATATTTATGATTTATAAGTGTATGTATATGAATGTAACCTCCGCTTTTTCCGCTAAACGATTTTATGGTGAGCAAAATTATGTGCTTAGTTAAGTAACCAAGAAAAACAGAATAACTGACTGGATGTTTTCAGGAACAAGGTTAATATATTAAAGCAACTTTGAAGGAATTTAAATATAAAATATTGGTAGCAATAATGATTAATGTGGTTCATGATAAAGATATTTTTTTTGGAGAGATTGAGATAGGGCAGAGGCCTTTGCCCAATCAAGTGACAACACAGATTCAAATTACTTATTACATTCATACCATTTTCCAAAAACAAATTTTAAGAGACACCATCAAAAAGTCCACCATCAGTGAGAATTTGGATGATTGTGAGTTAATCATGTGGGTTACTGGATTGATGAATGATTTTGATGAAATTTCGTATAGTCATGTAAATGGTTGGATTAAGTGATACAATACCTTTTATTCATCCACAGACCCAAAATATAACATGCGAAGCATGTGTAGATGCTATTGATAAAAAATATTTGTTTCTTTTTGAACAGTAAATTGATTTTATCATCTTCTTGCCATTTTTAAAAATTGGTTTCAGGAATCCTATATTTTTTTATTTAATCCTGAATAGCTAATTGAAACTGTATAAAATCAATGTCTATGTGTGTCACACTATACAGAATCTAACATCTCTTTAAGTTATCTCCGATTCAAAAGTAGTTACCTTTTTTTCACATGGCCAAAGTTAAAAATTCATTTATTAGTTAAGGTACAACTGTATTACAGGATTCCTCAAAGTGTAACGCAATTAAATATCACTACATTTAAATCTTAAATTTTTCTTTGTATTTAAACTTTTAAAGAGTTGGTTTGGAAAATAAACATTTAGACTTCGAATATACTTTTGAATTTTAAGGGAGGATTAGGATTCTTTATAGTTCATAAGAGCAATATAAATTTAGATATAACATAAACAATGTTTTTTGGCAAAATGTAATATAAAGTAAATAAGGTTAGATAAAAAATCATGCTTCCATCATCACCATCAATTAGGATTAATCCATTAATTACCTGATACAACACAAAAAAAGCTACCAAAATTAAATAAAGTCTACAATAAGCAATTTTATTAACTGCCAATTAAAAAAATTACCATGTAGATCTCTCACAAAGTGCAAGCTACAACTTCTAAATACAAAGATAATAAACAATTCATTTGAGAAATTCAGAAAAAATTACATAATGGGATATTAAAATTAGGACAACTTTTTAAAATATGGGGTTGTATAAGTCAACTATCATTTACTAGTCTACACTGATATTATAAAGAGGAAAACTTTGTTTGTAATGAATAGGCTTAAAAACTTCTGGACCGATTTCAAAAATTCTGTCACCATTTAAAATCTACATTACCCATGAGTAACATAGGCTATATCATTAACATTATTTGACGGGAGCGAAGCCATGCGGATCAGCTAGTATTAGATAAATATATTTTATGGAACCTTTTCTTGGTAGATTTAATTGAAAATAATTCCTAGAACTTATAGGATATAAACAAAGTACTTTCTCTGCTTGTGACTTTTATACTCAGATTATTTTGGTGATATACAAATGTCAGAAAGATGATTCAATTGCTATAAAACTAATTTCTATTGCGATAAATAAAGAAATAAAAAACATGCTAATTACAGGAGCTTCCACCTGTGGTTCGATTTCCTCTTCCTCAGCTTCATTGGTTTCCTCAGTAAGTAGGGCATTGTCCGCTTCATTTTCCCAGCTGTCAGCGGTTGGAGAGTTATCATCAGGGGGCACTTCAGGGACTGGAGCGGAAGCTGCAGCTGGTGGTACAGGAGGGGGTTCCTCCACTCGTGGAGAAGCGGACGCAACACATTCACCATTATCGCCTTCTCCACATCCTTAAATTGGGAAACACATATTTTAATAATTGAATAATAAAGTATACCCTACTCAGTTTTTTGGGAAAACAAAACACATTAATTCCTATAACCTCAAGATAATAAAAAGAACCTGTGTGTACACCTGTTTTCTTTGATATTTTATTAAAAATAACAGGATGTAACATGCATACTTTATAAAACACTTTCATGTTCACTGATCATTTGAATAAAATGTATTATAATAAAAAAAATCTACCAATATCCATTAAAACCAATTTCAGAACATTCATAAAATGAACTTAATTCTAGAAGAGTTATTACTTTAAATAAGTTCTCATACAAGCATAAAACGCATAAATCAGAAATTTATTTTTTCTGTTAACATTTTTACATGTTCTGTTTATTAATTATTTTTAAAAGTATAGCCAGGTTAAATAGAATATAGAGCATAGGTCATTCGTTTATAGAAATATTGTAGTTTCTTTTTCAATATACGAGTGAAAATTTTCGGATTTATAAAATATGCAGCCACATCACCCTTTGATATCCTCTCCTTGTTCATGATTCGTGAACACTTCTTCGTTAAACTATACAGCAGAGAATGAGAGAAAGTTTATTATGACTATAATTATATAGTCACGCCGCGTGTCTCGACATAACCCGTTAGAACTGGATTCGGCAAAAAATAGTCATGGCATGAATATCACCCCGAACGTTAAAAACATATAAAAATTATATTCTAATCCAACTTACGCGCAAAATTAGCCATAGAATTCGATTCTATCAAAAATTTACCATAGCAGCTATGATAAATAATGACATGACATACCATTTAAGACCGGACTTCCATCAGAGCTCGTGGAACTACTTTCAGATTTTTGAGGCGTTGTCGGTGAATCATTATTATCGCTAGCCTGAGAAGGCATACAAAAAGAAGGCACGAATTCCACGGCGTTAACGTTCAACGTGGAAAATTTAGTAGACAAGTCATTAGAATCTTTTGCACCTTTTTCACCCACAACTTCAGCTTGACTTTCCCATGAGTCCGGAGCACCGTTATTGGACATTTTGAAAAGCAATACAATATAAAGACTTAATTATTTGTCCTTTTCTACTTATTTTCCTAATTATTCGCGTTCTTTTCTCGATAGATCCGCGTGTGTCTTTATCTTACACACCGGAAGTTCATGGCAATTTGCCAAATAAGTCAGGATATGTTAAACCATTTTGCCAACTATTAAAAGACACAACATAAGTCAACTTAATAAAATTAAAAAGTATTTATTTTATTAAAAAATACAATTTACTAATTGATATTCAGTACTTTGATAATCTTTTTTAAAAAAGTAATAGGTATCTACAATGACTATATCCGGTTCATTGCCATATAGCTCTGGTTGGTATAGTTTATTTAAATTCTGATCATATATATTTTATTTTATTGAATGACTACAAATAATTCATAAAAATTATATTTATTATGTAGAAGATACACTACTGTTAATCAGATACTTTACTGATTTTTACCCTTTAAAACGAAAACTTTGATTTAAATACATAGATATTTATAGTTTGTATGAAGAGTCAGAGAAATTACAAACTAAAATCCTTTAACATTATTTTGGTACGTCCAATTATATAATCATCTTTATTTTATTGAGGAAATGTAAAAATATCAAACATCGAAATAACAAATTTTAGGGCTTTGTATTGCCAACCTTTACATATTTAGCTATCTGTATGCTAAATAAACTTGCCAGGTAATTATTTTATGACTGTCATTTTGTCGCTTTCGTTTCATGTCATGCTGGCATCAAGTTTGGAGTTATGTCAAAAGGCGTTCACTTTTCGTGTCGATTTTCATACCAAATAATCGCTTCATAATGGCGGTCTTCGTTTGCGGTGAAATTTAAGACAATACACGATCATTTTGTTGTGTAGATAAAGTTGTAAATTAATATATTTTGAGTTGCCTGGTTAATATCTTTTGTTAAAGTACTACGACGCATGATTTTCTATCAAGGATATGAAGAAAGGTGTTCAACTTTAGCGAGCAATCAGTGCGATTTTAATGACTTACATATTTTACATACACGTGAAGATTATTTGTCATGTTACATAAAATAATAACATTAAACACTACTATACAGAAATGTCTGTGCATTACAAATTCAAAAGTGCTCTCGATTACGATACAGTAACATTCGATGGTTTACACATTTCTGTAGGAGATTTAAAATCAGCTATATCTCAACAAAAACGAATCGGAAAAACATCTGATTTTGATCTACAAATCACTAATGCCCAGACAAAAGAAGGTTAGCATATGATTTGTTTAACACTCGCTTATACAAGCAAGAAGTGTTATTACATATTTTTATAGTAACTATATTTTTCATGTTTTTTAGTGTATGTGGATGATAATACCTTGATACCAAAAAATACTTCATTACTGGTAGCCAGAGTTCCCTTATCTCAACAGCCTAAAAAACAGTGGGATAGTGGAAATAGTCAAGGTGCACCTATCAAAGATGTGTCTCTTAACAAAGGTCTGGCCGATTTGTCGCGCATGGAAGGTAGCGAGCAAGATAAAATTAATGCTATGATATCACAGTCTACCTTTGATTATGATCCTAGCAAGTAAGTATACATCAATATCTAATTTCCTTTTATAGAATGTTGCTGATGTTATTGTATGACACATGTTTCAATAATAAATGCGAGTAGGTCTCCGCAAATCGACGTCGAGCGCCTATTTTGCGTGAAGGGAGATGATTACTAATTGAACCACCCCAGTTCCTCCATGAAGCCCACCAATCTTCCGAGATTGGTGAAGGCCTGATGAGGAAGGAAGTGATCCTATACACATGTTTCAATGCAATTATCTATTGGCTGGTAGCCACAATAAAATTTTGAGAGAAACGAAAATTAATATTAATGTAAAATAATTTCAAAATTAGTACCTTTATATTAATACCATAGGAGTAGAAATGTTATGAGTTAATCGATTTGTCTTTTCTAATTTAAGACCCAAATATTTTATATTTTCATCATATACTACATAAAAAAACTATAAAAACTATAAAAGATTATAAAAATAGTAATTTTTGTAACAACAAACAAATTAAAAAATGAAACATCTGGGACAACAGTACACATTAAATTTAAAACCTAAAGGTACCAATTGGAGTGAATGAACATATTAATATGAACTAGATAATTTATAAATTTCAGTTACCAGAAAATTCGTGGCCAGAATCAAAGAGGTGTAGTTCCAAATAATTATACTTGTTTTAAATGCCAGAAAAGAGGTCATTGGATTAAAGATTGTCCAATAGCAAATTCTGTGAGTATTATTCACACTTTGAATAGTAAATAATATATAATAAATAATAATAAAGATAATAGAGGGGATAATAAATATTTTATTCCTTCATTTACTGGATGTCACATTTACTGAGAGTTATGCTTAACTTTATTCAAAAATCAAATAAGCATGAAATTTAACCTATAATTTTACAAATACTAAACTTGATTTGTTATTCATTTTAGGGTGACCCAATAGAAATAAGACGAAGTTCAGGGATCCCTCGTAGTTTTATGGTACCAGTTGATGGACCCAAAGCACCAGGAGCCATGATGACACCGAGTGGAACCTTTGCTGTACCAGCTGTTGACCAGTATGTATTATTTGATCTTGATTTTATATTTTTTTAAATCAGTGTTATTTAAAAGATCAGCTTTAGCATCTCCCAATCAATCACAATTTTTTTAGATGGGTCAAAATGCTGCGTCCTGCCTACTATTTTTATTTTTATCATAATCATGTCAGCCAATAAAATGTAGTGGTTTTTGGGCAGTGCCTTTACCTGTAAGAATTTTCGGCTTGGGTTGTGGGCTAGTCTACAGACTGAAAAATGGAATGCAATTCTACATACTCAGTAATTTTAACAAAATAAAAAAAATTGATAAAATTTCTTCAAATTTGAATCAAATACTAATCAGACCTGTAGACTGTTCTCTAACCACCCATTAATGGAAATGGTAATGGTGTAAGAAGATACTAATAATCTTATACCTACCTAAAAGAAATATTGTCATAATATATTGTATATACTTTCCAGTGAGGCATATTTAGCATCAGAGAGTGCAGTTGGTCCAGAAACTCTGCCAAATATACCAGCTGCCCCAGAACCAACCATTCCAGATGAGTTAATATGTAGTCTCTGTAGAGATCTTCTCACTGACGCTGTTATGATACCATGCTGTGGAAATTCCTTTTGTGATGAATGTAAGTGTATAGAATATCCAAATTAATTGAAAAGGTTATTGAAAAATGTAAATTTTTATTATTGTCTATGTGTATGTTTACATAAGTAGGTTACAAATTTATTTGAATGTCAACACTATAGATAGTAAAAGTTATATTTGTATTGAAAAGAAATGGAATACAATGTTTTTTATTTTTGAATCATATCATGTGTCAATGTTTTTTGTGTGAAATATTTGGTTCTTAACTAAATTACAAAATTATGTTTAACGATAATTGTCTACCTTTGTATATTAAAAAGATGCTATATTACTTTTAAGGCATTAGAGGAGCTTTATTGGAGTCTGAAGATCATGAATGTCCTGATTGTCGGGAAAAGGAAATAGCACCTACTACTTTGATACCTAATAGGTATTTATGCATAAATATTTTATTTCATTTATTTAAATGTTTAAAATATTTCATTATATTGTTTTGCAATATTTAAAAAAAAAATACTTATTTTTAGGTTTCTGAGAAATTCAGTATCATCCTTCCGTAATCAGACAGGCTATAGCCGAAGAGCTCCACATAGACCTTCGGCTGCGCCAGTACGCCCAGCAGGTTCGTATCTTGTTTTTTTGACGAAATAATGTTTGATAAGGTCTTTGTTAAAGTTAAGTGTTAAGGTGATATCAAATGCATTGGATACATTATTTGTATAGATAACGCGATTTGTATGATGTGGAACAGTGGATGCACTTGTGTGATTTTCTATACAAAGAATATTACAATTTCCGAAATCCAATGCAGCTATTGTCAACATAATTATAGCACTTAGCTCAAAGAGAGTGTGGTTCATATCCAGGCCCATGTTAATATGAAAGAGTAAAATGAGAAAGGCTACGCGCATTACCGTTATAAATCTAAATATAGGCTGGTATATAGTCTAGTATCTTCCCTTATCGTGCTGTAATACCTAAATAAAGTACTTCTTATATGTATTTACAGAACAAGCACCTGTTGGTCCCGGTCCATCATCAAATGGAGCAGTACAACAAGCTCCACCAAATGGTGAATATATGATTTCTTTCCATTGATATATTTAAAATAATATTTAATATCAGAGTACCAAATTAAGAACTAATATATATGGCGTGTTTCAAAGATGTACAATGTGTCTAATAATACGTCTAAAAATTGCTTCATAAAGGGAATGCTTTTAGGTATCCACTGTTTGAGTTTTTCAATACATATCAAACAACTATTTTTTGGTAATCGCTAATTCAGAATGGTGTGTTAAGCGTTAAACTAACACGTGATGAGAATGTGTGTGACGTTCAATGTGTGATAGAAGCGGTAGAGGAGAGGCCTCCAGAGAGGCGGGA
>LQNK01003349.1:42622-64506 GCA_001586405.1 Phoebis sennae
TCTGTAGAACTTAAAAAAGTAGTATTTTTGTCAGATTGTCCGATCTGTACTCTTATAATATTGTTTGATATAAAAAACGTTGAATTTGGAAAAGTTTTAAAACAGAGTTAAATAAAGTACGTAAACGTACAGTACGTAAAGTACGTAAATATAACAGTAAGTAAATACTGTTATATTTTCATATATTATAGTTTTATGTGTGTCTATATTTAAATATTCAATTAAACCTAAAATTATTTCTTTTCATATCAGATTCTTTGGTTTAAAATTTCTATATGATATCGACAATATAGATGATCATCTCTCTAGTACTGTTTAAGAAACAAAACACTGTATCAAATGGCAGCAATGAAACATTTTTTGATATTGTAAGGGCATACTTAATCTATCAATGAAAAGGTGAATAAGCATGTTATTTTAAATTTGTAATATTGTTAAACTATTACTATTTTTATGAATAAAAAAACAGTTCATCTTAGAAAATATCGCAAGGATCATGTAAATAAATTAGGCATAAACAAAGGAACGTCTATTTATTTATTGCATTTAAGACTCGTCAATGGAATGGTGCAATATGGTTATTTACCTGTCTGCTTATATTAATTCATTTTATTGAGTGTTATTAAAATAAAATTTATATAGAATCGTTATGAGATTGTTATGTAACAAAAGACATCGTCTTTAGTTCATTGACAGTTACATTTCGGGTTGCATTTGTCAGAAAACGCAGTTTTAACGCAACCTTAAAGGCCATAATAGCTATCCTTTTCAAGATAGCGGCCGAAGATGAGGGTTGCAACGCTACGAACATTAATTTAACTTTACACTTCCCCAACCTTTATTTAAAAAAAATAATTGCGTTATCTGACAAACTTTTTTTTTTTTTAATTTTAGTTATCTTAACTATACATTTGTGGTTTAGATATATGCTAGGGTGTTTGATTTGGTTATAAAAACCGGCCATGTACGAGTCAGATCAAAGGGATCCATGTCAGATTCGCCCTTAATATTTGCTGTTATAGCGGCAACGAAAATATATAACATAATTTGTAAAATTTTTAGCTTCATTAATTTTACGGGTCCCTTTTTGCCTTTTAGGTACGAAACCCTAATAATGACGTGAAATTTTTGAATTTCAGTTTGCCATTCAAGATAATTCTAAATTCCAGCAAATTTATTTATAATTAAATACTACATAAAACAAAATAGTAGGAATTTAGTAGATCATAAACTACTATGATAAATATAGACTGTTATTGTATCTACAGAATATTATTGTATTAAAATATTCCCGTTGTACGAAAGAGAAAAGAGATGAAGTTGCGACGCTATTGTGTAAAATCTTTATAAATATTTTCTTGACGATAAGGATATTTTTAAATCTTGTGTGCCAAGAATACTCCAATCTTAAGGTGTATGATATCATTTTAAAATGTTATTTAATTGAACATTAAAATTATCCGCCTATACGAACATTATTGTCTAAAAATTTTTCTATCTGTGATATTTTTAATTAGTATTAATAAGTATTTCATTTAAGTCACTTATTAAAGAAATTAATTCGTATTTTATTCCTTTATTTCTTGTTTTTTTCTAATCAAAATATTGTTTTATTTTATTGCGATCAATAAAATATTAAGTATCATTTTGGTCTTTTATTTTCAAATATATGTGTAGATATATATCTAGAGGAAGATTATACATATGAAGATTATACATATGTATAATCTTTTAATTTAAGATTATGATCTAGGATGAGTTTTTGTACAAACCAAAACTCAGGTTAAATTAGTTTAAATATTTACATGGTATCATGAGATCATTATTCTGATTGTGAAATTAGTACATAATAGAAACATAAAATCAAAAATGCAAACACTGGTAATACCAAGATGTGAATGTCAGATATTAAATCAAGATTTTTTAGTATTGTAATTAAAATTAAAAATGTATATAAGTTATTTTTATTGTTAAAATTGTGTAAGTGACACTATAAAATTATTTAAAGAGAGAAATAAAAATATTTAATTGGAATAATATTGTTTAATCAAATACGGTATAGTTTTGTAACCACTTCATGTATGTGTTGAACCTGTATTTGCTTACTCTTATTTAAACAATGATTTTAATGCGTTTTTATTATGTGATCTTGAAAAATACTTTTGTTATTTATTGTAATAATATTTTTTTTTGTGTAATATAATTAAGAATTTCGCAATTATGTCGTATTACGATATTTTGTAGTAAATGTTATCTGTCTATGGTTTGATAAATGCGATACACATATTCAATATTTTTATCTTACATGTACTCTATATTCTGTATAGATCGTTGCGACTTACTATTTTTGTATTACAATATTAATAATTTGTTTAGATATTTAAGAAATTTTGAATTGTTAAAAAAATACATTGTTCGTATTCTAGATTAGACGTTATATCTGATCTTGTACAAAATTGTAATAACTATTACGTTGTGGAATATATTTATATTGATTATTGTAAGTTTAGTTTTCGTTTTGAAAACATTTTCACTCTCAAATTAAATACAATGACAGATTTAAAACGCGATTTATTCACACAAATAATTAATATGTTACTAAAATAGTTTTAGGTTTATTAAAAATGTAGAAAGTCAATTATAATCGACGGGCTATGAAAATCTCGCATGAACATTTATTTTCACAAAACGATGTTTTATGAGCTTTTCAAAGCCTACTCGTGATATGACGATTTGAATTTTTTATTGTTAATATATTGTAATTCCTGCCAGGAAAAAGCATTTGCAGCACATTTTTGTAAAACGATGGTTTTATATTTTGTTGTTGTTTGTAATGATGTATCAGTTGTGCGATTGTAATATTGTATCTTTGGTTACAAAATTTCTGACTATTATTCGCTAGGTTCAAAGTAGGGAGTGGGAGAACCCTGAATCGATCGCAGCGCGCACCGCGACTAAAAAAGCAACTTACGGCAGACGATTTGTCACTTTTTACCTTTGCCACAATACGAGCGAACATTTTAAAAGTAAACAGACATGCGTCACGAAACGTGCTATGTTGTTAATTGTAAGAACAATGGCAAAAATAATAATTGCAAATTCTGTTAATTTCTATACATTCTATAAATGGTTGTTTTAGGTTGGAAAGTTATGTCGTGGGTCGTTGATCGGCATCCAGTTATTATAAATAATTTAGCCATGTTTAACTGAAAATACACCAAAAAACGTTATTATTAACGACACTCTAGTGATATTATGATCGTCTACGATACGTTAATAAATTAATTTTGTTTATTTTTTTAATTACTTTCTGTGAAATCCGTCATGAGAAAGCCCATGTATACTACTAAACTTTATTGTTTGTGGCATGTATAAAAATTTTTGATGGTATATATTTAGGGAGAAAACTAATAAATTACCATGTTATGACAGTAAGCTACTTGATAAATCAAAGTCCGCTGTAATTGCAACCGCTAGTTGACATCGTCATCGCGCACCTAGCGAATAAACTTTTGTCACTCCTTTACTTAATGCTTAGAAAGGAATATTAATGTTCGTTGTCCACATAAGATTGCATTAAAATGTTCATAAGATTTGCAGAAGAAATAAGATATACATTGAATCGCGTTTTAAATTTCACTGAAATAAATTTCAATGTTTTGTAAGTATTCTTGCAATTTCAATGTTTCGTAAGTATTCTTGCACAATCTTTTTGTAAATTAAATGACATCTTCTCTTACTGTTATTCTGTATTGTATATAGATATATAAATATTGGTCCAGGTGTATTTTAGGTCGTCTTGCATTTTGGAAGACATCGCACAACCCAAGCGTGGAAAAAAAGGTACCATTTTTTTATTCCATTTTTAGGAAAGGCATGTAAATTGTAAGTTAAGATATTTATATACTTAAAACAGTGTTGGAAATTTGTTTCTGGTAAATAATTTTGTAGGTCAGTAAACGTAAATCTTGCAGGTAGTTTCAGTTTATTTATGAAAAGTAATATTAATTAATTTATCCTGCAATAACTCGATCACCTCATTGTTTTCACAGTATCTTTTTAGATATGTCAAAGAGACGTGGGTTCAATTCCCACTAAGATAAAAAATTCATTCGCCTTACTGATCCAAACTGATGATGAACAATATGATAATTCTTTCTGGAACAGATAAAATAATCCCTCACAATGAAATACAATAAATATACTGTACACAAATAGTCTAGTATTTAGGTGATAGCAGACGTTGATTTATATAAACCTACATTTTTGTGTCGTTCATTATTTTTAAAATCATTGATATATAAAATCCTAGATGGATACATAAGAAACGCTCGAAATTGGAGCTAAACATGCGTGAGAGGGGTTTCCCTTGCCACTCAATTTTCCATGCCTAGTTAAGGTTATGCGTTAAATAAATATTTAGCAAAATTCGACTTTATGCGAACAACTTAGTTGTAATTTCACTGTTTGCACCAATCGGCCATTGAAATTTGCCTTATTATAGTTTGGCGCTTTTTGATTTGACTGTATTATAGTTTTGAGACAAGTTATATATTAAATGTAAATCACACGTTACTTCCTATAATCATTTATAAAAAACACCAAAAACAAATAAATATTAAAAGGTTTTTACTTAACGTAAATACGATATACTTATTTAATCTTCTTGACGCAATATTACAATTTTTCAAAGAATACACCGGCATTTTTAATCGCAGTTGACGCGAGACTATTTAAAATGAGTGCACAATGTTGAATTATGCGCTTGTTTCATGATCCCGTTTTTGAGACGTTGATTGTGTATCTAGGATTTTTATATATCAATGTTTAAAATATATAAACCTAGCAACCCCTATCTAGAGGAAATTCTATGATATGTGAACAGATGCGAAAAGCGATTAATGATAACAATACTGATTCTACATACGCAATACTTTCACTTCGCTCTCGAATTATATTATTAATAATAATTAGTCAAGTATGTGTTCTGAAAGATATCTAAAAGTTTAAAACTGTTTCAAACGTAACATATTAGCCGTTGCAAATAAACTATTGAAATAGTTTATAATAATTATAAATGCGTACATATTAAAATAATACCAAATTCATGATTGAGTTAGACGGTATCATGTTAGAATAATTGAATCGTAATCCGCAATACGTTAGATTTAATATGATATTTTATTAAGAAATAGTTCTCAGGTTCGATTCGCTTAGTCAGACCTTCAGAATACCTTAAATATATTCAATTCGATTGTACTCAGTTAATGTTTTTTTTATATAAGTTTTTTGTTTTACAGGTATGGTCCTCGGAATAATGTTGGTCCACCAGGATTCCCACCTCTTGGCGCCAAACCTGTTCCACTTATGGGTTTGAACATTCAACCTCAGCCTGAAGGACCACCTGGATATCGGGGTCGGTTCGATGGCCCTATATTTGATGATATGCCACCTGGTGTAGATCCTCCCATACCTGGCTTTGAACCTCCGCCTTTTGAAAAACCACCTTTTGGCCCACCTGGTTCTCTAGATCGTGACAGATTACCATCAACTTATAGAGATGCATATCGTCCACCGCCTTACGTTGACGGTTACAGGGATCCATCTTTACCACCTATTCCCAACGATATTCCTCTCCATGGAGGAGACCATCCTCCACGTTATCGCGATAATTTCAGGCCGGGAGCTCCATATCGCGATGCCAGCGGCTCAATGCCTTATAGAGATGGACAACCGTACCGTGATCAAATTTTGCCTGCCCCTCATCGAGATTCCAATTATAGAAATGGACAACCATTCAGAGATAATGCATATAGAAATGCGCCGTACCGAGATGGTAATTATCGTGATAATGTTCCCCACAACTACCGCGATGGTGGCCTACCATTCCGACCGCCCAGTGCTGATCCTAGGGAACAAATACCCCCATTTCATGATCCTAACTATCGTGATGGATTCAGGGATGATAATAGTCGCGACGGTAGGTCAGGTTTTCGGTCTAGCAATCCTCGTCATAGGGTTGGATCTAAACGCAATGGTAATCCTGACCATGAAAGGCCCAGGGAAAGAGATGGTCGTGATTTACCGGAAAGGTTTGATAGAGAAAGACAAACACGTGGGTCTGAAAAGGGTCGAGAACCACGTGACGACCGAGGGCGTGACTATGATAGGGCAAGAGAATATGATAAAGATAGAGGTCATGAACGTGGTACGCCAGAGAGAAAAGTGCGTTCCCGAGACGTTCGTGACAAAAGACGCAGTGAGTCGAGAGGTCGTTCACGTGATCGAGATAGTAAAAAGGATAAGAAAGAAGACAGAGTTTGGGATAAATCCTCAACTGAAAGAAGCAAAGATCACAAGGATAAAGATAAGAAAGTTAAAGATAGAAAAAAGAAAAAACGTGAAAAGGAAAAGGAGGTTGAGAAGAAGAAAAAGCGTGATAAGAAAGATAAAAAGGATAGTAAAGAAATAAAGAAAGAAGAAGATGACAATAATAAAGATAAAGTTATTGAAGGGGATCAAACTGGGAATGAAATTGTTAATGAACCCAAAGAGGAAAGTGAAATGCAAACGGATAAATTAGCAAGTAATAAAGATGAAGTTCCACAGGTGGACAATGCCGACAATGATAAGAATGATTTGTATGGTGATGAAGCCGCAGAAGCTGTCGATAAAGAAATAATTCAAAATTATGTAAAAGGTGAAAATTCGGAGGATAATCAAATATCCAAGGAATCCGATGTTTGTAATAAGGATGAGCCTTTTGATGGTATCGAGCTTCAACCTGCTGCTGACGAGCTTGGAGTCGATTTGGAAATTTCTTTAAATACCAATAAAGAAGTATTAGCACCTTTGCCAGAATTATCCAAGTGGGAAGTAGATGAAGAAAACCAAGAGAAATCGAAAGAACCAGGTGAAATAACTTCCCCTGAGGAAGATGGAGAGTCTAAGAAAGTAACTTCTGATGTCATAAAACGCGCTGAAAAAGCTATATTTGCCAAAGCTGTGAACTCATTGAGGCCAATTGAAATAAAGAAAATAAGTAGTGATCGCCTTAAATTATACGTCGATGAAAGCCAAAATAAAAATCCATTAAATAATATACAGATAACTGTTCCAGTTACAGATCTTGAACAAAGGTCCTTAGAAGCCATGGATAAAAAAGGAAGATATTCTAAGACGCCACCACCCCGATTGTCGGTTAAGGAAAGGTTGGGCGGAAAAGTGGAAGATGTGCGTCGTGTTAGAGAACCGCGTGTTGTTCACAGTACTGTTGAACGAGTTAAATCTCGTTCAAAAACGCCTAAAAAGGAACAAGTTTCTTATCGCCGAGTGACTGTAGAAAAGGACAGGGGTAGGAAACCTGATAGTAGGGTAGAAATATCAAAAGAACGTCAACCAAATATGGAAAGACGAGTTAAAGCTGAAGTGGTGAAGGTAGACGAACAACCAAGACACGATATTAAGAAAAAGGAAAAGTCCTCAAAAGAAGACAAAAAATCGAACGTTGAAGTCAAAACCATGGGACACAAGTTAAAAGATAGTGTTGAACCTAAATCAGTTAATGAAAAAGAACGTAAGAAATCGACATTGGATGAAGCACACTTTGAACCCGATTATGACGAAAATGTTGAATCTGACAACGAAGCTAAAGATGACCACGGCAAAAAAAGAGAACATTCCGGTTCCCCAGGCCCTGTCGATTCTAAGAAAGCAAAGTTTGAAAATGAGACGATTAAGTTGGATTTGACAAATGTTAAAAAGAAGCCTGATTCAGAAAGCGAGTCGTCAAGTGATTCGGAAGATTCATCCTCATCTTCATCATCGGATGCTCGTAAACGCAAAAAGAAGAAGAAACGTGCTAAAAAGAAAAAGAAACGTGCTGCTAGTGATAGCGATAGTGATTCAGATTCTAGCTCTGAAGATCACAAGAAAAAGAAGAAGAAACGTAAACATAAGAAGAAATCTAGTAAGAAGAAGAAGAAATCAAAGTATAAGTAAATATCTCCTTGAGGTATATTAATTTTTCTTTACCTAAAGTCATCAATTTTAAGGAAATCGTGACTGCTTCGGTCAATAAAGACACATCTCGTTTGGGTTTTAATAAATTAAAAAAAAAACTTTAATATGTTTACATTATATGTGTAGTCATTCATGTATTTAACTAATAAAATACATTTTATTGAGATAATACATACGTTTTTTCTTTCACCATCCTTTTTATAGACAGTCATGATTTATGTATATATATTTGCTGGCTGCGCCTAGCTTGGAAGCCAGAGACACATTAGTTTAATGTAATACTAAAATTGGTTAATAAAATATTTTTATTTTTTATTTTAATGTATTTATACCTCTTTTAATAACTAAGGAGAATATTTTATATATTTTTTTTGAAAAATTAAAGGGAAATACTATTGGGATGAATAGCAATGAAATGACTCTACCTAGCCGTAAAGTCTTGCAAAATTTCTTACAGTGAGCGCACATTGAGTTTCTTAATAACTTTGGATAAGGATGTCTTTTGACAAAATGAAAGGGTTCAAGTTAAATTTTTTATATGAGACAAAATTTTCTAATAAAAAAAAACAAGTATACATCAAGTTTATACCAAATGGAAAAATACCATGCCTTCTAAAAAAAGTACAGTTATTTTTTTCATAAAGTGGAATAGACGGGCATAATTTTTTTATATTGCTCTTTACCGCAAAGGTATAGACTATAGATTAAATAATTTCGAAGGTCATTTAGTATGTTTAAAATTATATTTTTGTGTTTTAGCATTAATATTTTGGTTCATATAGATATAGATACAATATGCTAAAATTAATCAATGAAAAAAAACGTCAAAATAAAAATAAAACAACTTTTGTGTAATAAATTAATATAATTTGACATTAACAAATTTAATTATATAATTAAAAATAATCATCGATATCCACGGAAAAGTATTATTACAATATGATGAAACCAGTTTTTCCTCCGTGTTTGTGCAGTAATCTTTGCATCTCTCCTAAAATCTTGCCATTCTCTTCGCTTTTGAATATCCGATGGGCCATAAGTTGACTTTTTTCGAAAAGCTGTCTTTATTGTCTGAAAAAAGGCATCATAATCACTTAAAATCTAAATTAAATTCATCTTAAGATTCAAATTACTCAGGTATCAGATCAACTAGAAAGTAAAATGAGTGTCATTTGATCAAATATTTTGGTTAATGTGTACCACAATACACCCTTTTATAAAAAATATAATATCTTACCTCAATAATACTCTTCGATTTATATTTCCACAACGCTACTATAATGAATAAGGGCACCAATGCCATACCAATGTACTGCAGCATATTTCCAGCAACTAAAACGAAAGAACATGTTAAAACTTCCCGAATTTTATTATAACAATTAAACCTTTTAATTTATTAATAAATTTAAATGCAAAACGTATATTAAAATTATATGTATAGTAGTTTCTAATAAGTATATTACCATACGCTGACGAAGGATATTCATAAGTTCCGCCAAAGAGTAATTTTTCAGCTGTGATCATTGCATAGAAGAAAACGGTTATCATCATTGCAGGTGTTATAATGCTCCAACATATCCGCCAGTAGAATGAAGTTTTTATACCTAACATAAATTCTATATCCCGACATAAGTTTTCTAAACCTGAAAATAATATAAAAAATTCGTATAATATAATCTATTTCCTAGTGGGATAACATGTCATATAACATGTAGATAACAAGTGAAGCATATATTACGTACCATAAATCCAAAATATCCCTATAGTCTCAGTAATAGCAGCAAAAAGTCTCATAAAAGTACCTCCATAGTGGTCAACTATTTCGAGAATGTACTGTCCACCCTGAAACAATTAGTTATTTTTAAATGTATGAATATATTCTTACAAAAAGTATATTTTTTTAAAGGTTTGACATAAGAGGATTCTCTTGGTTGTGTTAATAAATTAAAAGTAATAGTTACTTACTGGTGTGACATAAATGAGACCAATAAGGAAAGTAGCTGAGCAGACGCCTGCAGACATGTAAATGGTTGGCACTCGGGGGAAAGCATCCAAGAGCACGGTATTGATAGTGGACAGTAGCGCCACTCCAGATCCAACTCCTAATACGGCCATCATGAGGAAGAATAAAACTGCAAATAACTAAACAAGAGAGATAATTATGCCTCTTCGTCACTTTAGACATGCGATTAATATTTTACATATTTAAGAGAGAAAGACTGACCTTGATTTAGTATTTCTAAAAAAGAAGCTTTAAAGTAGATATTTATTTCGATAATTATATCTCTAAGCTGTCTTAAGAGACAGTTTTAGTCAAGAAATGAAATTATTCGAAAGTAGAGTCCCTCGAGAGAATTCCTAACACAACTTTTTGCTATCGAAAAGCGTTGACCATGTTGGCGTGGCCAACTTTTATGAAAAATTATCGTTGGGGTCCTTTCAGATACTCTGTGGCATACATTTAATCAATACGTCTTTTAAATTAAATTTAAAAAATCGATGACATCTCACACACATTTTGTTATTCAAAGATAGGAAACGCTAAATGAAACATCCTAACTTGTAACTCATATGCGCATAAATCTTTCGTGGTAACAATATCTAATCACGTTTATCGCTTAGTTATCAGGCACCACGCAAATTAAGTTCAAAACATTCATTTTGAAGAACCAAATATTTGCATTAATGAAAACTCAGGACTTTTACTTAAAATACAAGCAAAAATAATTATGATGCTCACTTGTGGCGCTACAGGTGATTTAGCGATCGCATCAGGATAAGAGATAAAAGCTAAGCTCGTTCCTCCGGATCCAATAACTTGGCTGACGTCATCATAATTCAATTCGTATGCGAGATTACCCAATACACCAAAAATAGTTATTCCGGACAAAAGACTAGTGAATGTGTCTAGTGTCGTTACGATCATTGCGTCCCTGAAAAATATTTACTACTTGTGAAACAAAACTTATTTACAACAAAAAGTACCCAAACAAAAGGAAAATAGTTGGTGCGTAGGGCTCACCTGTAAACATTTTGGCTGAAGTTATTATACGAAGCGAACATTATGAGGGCCCCAGAACAAACAGATAAAGAAAAAAATACTTGTGTTACCGCCGCATACCACACCTGCAATTAGATATCATTGTCGTAAATGGTCATATACAAATAAATACGTTATGATAACCACGTGTAGGTACTACTATTACTTGTAAAGATAAATAAATCGATTACCCGAAATTCTAATATTTTAGACCACTCAGGTGTTACAAAAAATAAAATTCCATCAACGGCGCCAGGTAAAGTCACGGCTCTGTAATAATAAAATATAATAAAAATGTGCCTAGTGTCATAAAAATATAAGATACAAAGCTCAGCATCCGATGCCTGCGAGAACGAAACAGTGCCAGACAACACAGTGTTTTTCAGCCACTTTCTATTATTTATAGCTAAAAAATAGTATCCTCAAAAAGGCACGTCTTATTAGCGGGACTTTCGGGGTATAATAGGAGCGGCATCAGACAAGTTTCCATCTTGCCTCAAACACCTCCCAAAAATTGTCTCGGAATATTTGAACAATCCAACATTCGTAAAAGTTGATTGAGAAACTACCGAGTCCTCAATGTGTATTTTTTCAAAAAATACTCCCCGAGTCACTTTTTTTTGGTAAGCCGATTATAAATCACGGACAATTTTGAGGATAAGTTATTAGGATATTTAACACCAAATTAATACATAATTAAATTAAAAAGATAAAAATAATGTTGAATCAAATGAGATAGTAATCAAATGTAGGTAGGCAATAAAAGGTATAAACTGTAAACATCGATAAGCTTATTGATAAAGTTATTCTTTTGATCTATTTTTTGTCGATGAGAGATGTATCATATTATAATTCGTTTAAAATATTAATTGCGTACCTTATTAATAAAATAAACATTACTACGTATGGAAAGAGTGCAAGAAAGTACGAAGCTTTTCCAGTACTTTTCACTCCACGGGCCACAATTATAAAAATTATCAACCAAGACACAAGTAGACACAGTGTAAGATCCCACAGTGGAAGACCTGAAAATAATAATATTTATAAAAATAAACTTGGGTAAGTTACGCGAACGGATCCCCAACGTATCGCTTACGCCGTGATTCTCACGGGAACATATATTGCAGACACAACGGAATTCCTTTAGAGACACGTAATTCAAAGTCTTCCTTTTTACACATGTATTTTTATATTCATTCCCATACACCGGTTGCATCGCGCAACACAGTTGTAATTTAGTTTTAGTTTATTTTAACAAATAATTTTAAAAAGCATTTGGTTTTTTTTGGGGCCTTCGGCTGTGTTAAACATAATTGGACATTGTTATACAAAGTTTATACATCAATGAATTAAATATAGTTAACTTTCATAACATTTTATACTGACCAATTCCATCATGAATTCCGTCAGATTGCCTTAAAACTGTCCTCCTGAAAGAAATAAAATAATGTTATATTAAAATATTTTTTGTACTCGTATTGGTAACAAAGTATGAAAATCAGCTTTTGTCGATCGACTGCGATCACGTTTGGTCGAAAGATAATATGATATAATACACTTTTAAAATACATCGTAACGTACATTTTACTTTATGGAATTATAATACACCCGTTAAATCAAATACAAAAAAAGATGTAGATACTCACGTAAAATATAATTCTGCACTACTAACTGCATTGCCTTGTATTTCCGACATGTTAACGGTCTCCCCTGATGGTACACAATCCGTCCACGAAGGATCGCACAGCGCCCAGGGAAGGGTCGAGTTGAAGCTCATGGCCAAGTAATAGAGACACAGAGCAATGATTGATACGTAATACGAGAGCACGTAACCGGCACCGAGAGTCTGGGCATATCCAGTACCTAAAAAGTTATACAGGCTAGTATTATTTTGTTCTGAAAGTGTTTTATAATTACAGACAAAAATATTAACAAGAAAAGATAGTAGGACAACACGAAATGATTTGCCTATTACAGAAAGTTAAGAGCGGTAGGTGTATGGTAGTACCTACTTACTACATTCCTGAAATAGATCCTTATTCAGCTCGTTACCACATTCCAGTCACAGTAGAAAGTGGCATTATTCTTCTGTTAGAACCTGATGAACTTCCGCATACGCATCTTATGATAGTTAAATGATAAAATTATAATAAATACGAAATGGGTATATATATACTATGTACATCAATTGGTTTGGATTACTTTTATTTAAAGAAAAAACACATTTTTATAGAAATGTGTGTTTTCTTTAAATAAAAGTAACATGCAATTCCATCAAGAAGTATCAATACAAAGTATAAAGTATTGTATTTACATATTTATTTACGTCATAATTCGTCATAATGTCAACCAATTAATAAAAATACAATTGATGTGTTTTATGACTGAACAGACAACATTTAGAGTAGGTAGATACCTTTCATAGCTGGTGATAATCCCCACACCCTTACACAGTTACTGTTGCTAAATTGTCCAATAACTAATTCGAGGTAATACATGGGCTTGCCTACAACAAGCAATACTATTATATAGGGTATTAGGAAAGCCCCACCGCCGTTGTTGTAAGCGACAAAGGGAAATCTCCATACATTTCCCAGACCCACTGACGTAGCGATGCAAGACATCAAAAATTCTATTTGATTGTCCCATTTTGGTCTATTATTAATCCGTTCGTTATTTTTCTGCAAATGGATAGTAAAAATAAAATTTATTAATAACCGTATATTATTCTTAATCGCTATTTATTTCAGGTAATAATAAAAAAAACTTGTTTATTTTGCCTGACGTGTAAGAACGTTGGCTAATAAAGATTACAGTCGTTATCATAAAGCTAAAACAACATGTGCATAAAGATTGATTAATTTATTTTATCAGCAATATAAAATTTTAATAATCACTCAATTGGGTTCAAAGATATTATATGAAAATTATCAAGGACTATCATAAAGGTGGTGGAAAGTCATGTATAATATGTTTATTATGTGTATATTCATTCATCAGCTTAATCAAAATTGTTTTGAAACATTTGTAAGACAAACTTGGCATGTGCCACGTGCACATACCAACCTTCCATGTGCGGTATTTTCGAACAAATTCGACATTCGTTATATATTGATAAATCCTTCAAGAGACGAGCTTATATGTACATCAAAGGCCGGCAAAGCACCTGTGACACTCCCGGTGTTTTAGGTGTTCATGGGGGGTGGTGATTACTTAACATCAGTTGACCCACATGCTCCTTTGCTTGCTCTACCATAAAAAAGATTATTGTAAAAGTGATAGCATTTCAAAATTAAACGGATCCTGTCCTAAAACCTATAATATAAACTAAATTGTCTTTGTTCCGACCGAATCGGATTTGTGAATTTGGCCTCTGTACATTATTTTTAATAAAAATATTTAATTGCTAAGCTTTGCATGCAGCAATTAGCAAGCAAAAATTGTATAAAGCGGTATACCAGTATTAGGTTAAACTTATAAGTTGAACCTAAAGAATGTGGGATAGCTCTCCATACCAATGCCATTGGAGAGGTCCTTAAAAAATGAAATACAGATTTCTACATAAGGTATAATATAATATATTTTCAAGAGTGAGTTTCAAGAGAGAGAGTCGTGATGTATTAATAAAACTTGCAAATGTGTTACGAATCAAAATAAAGCTGATGAAAACAAATCAATTTAAATCTGCTGAGTTTATCATGGCTGATCTAATAAATCATGCTCTCTTAATAATGATAAAAAATAATTAACAAGAAACATAACTTAAGATTATTAAAGTAAATTATTTCTTTTTATTCCTAGAATTATTTTTTTTTTCAAAATTAACTTTATTATATTTTAAATATTACCATTTCAGACCATTTCACAGAAAAGCTAATGTCTGAACTAATTTGATATTTTCTTTTTGCTACTTTTGTTTGATAAAATTCCTCTCGTGTCAACAACTCTTGAATTAATATTGACGACTAAGTATACCTCTTTTAAAAGTTTATAAAATGAGGATATTTTTCTGATAAGTTGTACGATTTGTGTGACAATTTTTACAAGCGACCTCGTTTTCTAGAGGCAAAAATCATAAACAAGGAAATGATAGAGTTAAATCAAGGATTATTACCACTTTTGGACTTTTAACTATTTACAGGATTTGGACATAATAATAGCTACGATATAAACTGAAAGTTAAGTTTACAACTTTTGGTTATATTTATCCAACCATATCTTTTTAAAATTTTGTTTACATATAATTAATGCGAGTACGGAAAACAAAATGAGCTAGCTTTTTGCCAAAAAACGTACCTACCTACTTTTTCAGTGCGGTTTAACTATGTAAAATCTAGTTAGGTATAAAACAAAGAGTAATAACCAGCTGTATGGGAAAAATAAAGGAACCCTTTCCTGACGACATTAAGAAGTTATAATAAAAAATATATATATAAAAAAACAAATTAAATTATGAATGTGTTTTATTTAAGTAAACTTGGATCTCAAAACTCAGTAGATGTATGGATTAGTATCCTATTTAAACCATACACGAAGAAGTCGATCTATCTCTAAGGGCTCTATCGACGTACTGATAACCTCAAAAGCAAGGCAGGACTTTTATGGGCCAGAACAGCCCAAAGAAAATATGGAGCATGTTTATGTCGTAGCAGGCATGTAAAAACATCATATCTAATAGTGATAGCCTTTAAATTAAGTTTCAAGTGTAAAAAATCTGAACGTAGGCATTTTATTGGGAATACTGAAATTCTTACAAAATATTCGACAATAAGATATTTGTTTGATTTTGATATGTTCGATTAATTTCCTTCTGAAAGTAGATGATAACCGGATGTGAAATAAAAGCTTTAATTTTTAGAAATTTCATCTTAAGTTTGATTTTTTTTTAATTTCATGGCATTTTGAAACATCCGATGAGATACAATAACAATAGCCGTTGATACATTGTTCGTTTTTAAACTGCTGGTACCTGATTGCCAACACTCAGTAATCAATTAAAATAAATAATTATACTCACCCTTAACTTTTTTTCTAAATCTGTTTCTACATCATTTTTAATTTCAGATCCATTGATTGATTCGGGGCTGGTCTCAAAACCTTTATTAAGGTGTCCGCCATTTTCTACATTCACTCCGGATGACTCCTAAAATTATAAGTATAATATATAATATAAAACTTTTTAATGAAGGAGTATTCATGTAATTTTTCTATTTACCATGTTTGCGGACAATCCGCACGGGCGGTCGAATCGGGCGCGATTAAATTTGCCTAATTTGATACACAGTTATAACATTTTGTACTGATATCATAATCATATTTTATCATATTGTTTTATCCTTTTTGTGTAAAGATACGCCATGAAGTACATTCATTGTTGGTGTAAATTCATACTCTATATTCTTATGTGCGAAATATGTCCACCCTTTTTACAAAAGCTAAAAAGTTCCCTATTGCTGTCCTTTAAGCTTTTTGGGAACTTATATCATCAAAAACAATAAAAAAAATATGTGAATAAAGTACTTTTGACTTTTGGATTAGACACAGGAGGCTAAAATCTCTTTAACACACAAAGTATTTGAGCATGACCAGTGTAGAACTTTACGAAATCAGGCGACTTTTCGAAGGCATGTTTTAAGTTATATTCATTCAGTACTCTCAAGTACGACTACTACACTGACACGCTAACTTGGCATGTAAGGATCTTGTTACGTTACTAGAAATGTGGTCTTAAAATGCTACTAGGACTGCCAAAATCGTTGTTCTTGGAATTGTTTTCAAAGTAATCATGATGTGGTCGTTTAATATTTTATGATCTCGTGTTTTTTAGATAAGCAAGGTTATGGTAACAGTATCTATAAGATATAGGTTTTATCAGTTATGCTAATCATTTGCAAGCTTTGCTTACGCATTCACCGACTTTGTATATCTAATCTATCACGTGCTTCAACCCTTTGGTATCTACCAATAAGGGTTGAACCACTTGTCTTGTTTACAAATGTGTAGCCTTATCTTTCAATAGCGGTATCTTCCAGGCACATGTATACGTAAGTACGGCCACAGATAATATAATACTATACTAGTAGTACGGCTATGAAAAGTAAATATATATATATAGATAATAAATATAAGTGAGCGTGATTCTATGGAGCGTGTTACATATTTTAAACTATTATGTTAGAAAATGGTATTTTTTTAATATATTGGAGGTTGTTTTAACTTTAGGGAATGATTGCCTGTTATGAAAATAGCGATATTGATTTGATGTTTTACTTAAGTTAGTTAGTAGTTAGTATTATATTATCTATGCCTAAACATGGCACACTCAAATTTTGGACTAGATAAATCGACATTTTCAAAATTGATATTCCATTCCTAATAAAAATATTTGATGGTGTATTATTGGATAGTAGTAATATCAAATAATGTTATATGTCTAGTATCTAAAGGAGATAATAAAAGTAAACTATAATTTGTCAATTTTTTATTCACCTATTTAGATTACGTTTTTATAATTATCTTATCATCATAAATATTCCACATTAATTATTATTGATATTAATTGATGTGTAGATACATATCGTTGTGATTGAAAGTAGAACAAACTATTTACAAAAGAGCTTTATATAATGTAAAATTATACATTTTCGGAGATCTGATATGAAAATGCTTATTACCAACTAATATCGAAGGTTGCTCCGACATCTTTACATTTTGATACAATTCAGAACATTTATATCCTAAAGTTTCATAAATCAAACGTTAAACATAAAATAAATAATGTAGTTACATATTGTGGCTTATTTACAAAGCATTTAAAAAATTCTGGGCATTTTGAGTTAGAGTATTTAAATATGAAAACCGTTTACATTGGTTTCTTATTAAAGTTTGTTCAAACCATTTGGTTTTTGCCTTTTGTGGTTAAAAGATTAGATGTGAATAGGCCTAATAACGTTTGTTGTCACTTATTCTGAGGTTTTACAAAGTATTATGCTACCTACCGAAGAAGTCTTTTTCATTCCTAAATTTCCTAACTACATACAAAATATGAGCAAATATCGATCTTAACATCAATACTCCATATACAAAAAGGACTAAAAATATAATCTCTTATGGTTTAATTCATTTCACAATATAAGGCCATTTTTAATGCAACAATATTTAATGTAGGTTGGTACATATTGTTTTCCCCATAATTGTTATTGATTTTTTTTGATAATTTTAATAATTGTTTCAGGTACTCTTAATTTCAGAACTTTAAAAAGAAAATTTCTGTGGGCCCTAGAAGACAAATGCATTCCATGCATTGTTTTGGCATGAGCAGCAATAAATAACATTTAGTTACAAGTTAAACAACTACTAAAAAGTCAAATATAAAATGGATTCTACTATTGACGAACGCGGATCTATCTTTGAGACCACGATGGGGTTCATATAAATAACATTTTCTTCGGATGGGTTGTGGCCCAAATGGAAATTTCATCATTTTTTAATTTAAAATTCCATACTATTTGGTTGTTTCTACCCTCAACGTTTACTGATGACTAGATCCGCGTCTACGTTCTAACTAATACATATACACTTATGGTCTTTTGTAGCCGCCAATCAAACTGAGCCATATATGCTTTCCTCGGGACGCCTTCTGTTCCACTCTTGCTATTTTGGCATCGCTCTTGAATTGAGCCCAATCCCTTCGTACAGATGCAGTGCGCGGACCCCACGTTGACTTGGCACTGAAGGCACGCTTGACAGTCTACAAAAAGAACACCGTATCATCATACTAGCAAATATTAAAAACACTCCTACAGGAAGTATGTCGATGTCAGTGGCTAAGCCACACACGTTGGCTCTCTTTGGGCGAGGCCAATGTTTAACAGTGGACACCAAAGAACTGAATGAATGGATGGGTGAAAATATACATTTTACAAAAAAAAATAGTAAAAGAGGCAAGCTATATGCCGCATAATGTGCTGCGTCACAATGCTTCAGTGCCGGTTCATTATCCCGCATTACTTATTAGTGAACACATCATTAATCTAAACGAAGTAATAAGAAAAATACAAACCTGCATAAAGTTTCCAGTCTTGTTCTTGTACATGGCAATACTCATAAATATAGGTACGAAGAGTACACCCACGATGAGCATCATATAACCGGAGACTAAGAAAAAATACAAATGTTAGATATTGCACACAAAAAAAATTAAATACACATACAGAAATTCCAATAAAGTTTTCTTACCATAGCCTGCAGTTGGGTAATAATAATATCCACCAAAGACAAGAGCTTCAAATGACTGCAGAGCGTAGATAAATACAGTGATCAACATAATGGGAGTAATAAGACCCCAACACCACCTCCAGTACACTGATGTTTTGATTCCCAACATATATTCAATGTCCAAGCATATGTTTTCAAGACCTGTAAACAATTTAGATATTAAAAAAATGTGTGACATCCTTGTTAAAAGTTTGGATGCTATTAATACTGTGTTGCTATGAATGCTATTTCTGTATATTTACCGTAAATCCAGCTTACTCCGATGATTTCGGCAATAGCACAGAAGAGAGCAAGGAAGGTACCACCGTAGTAATCCACGAGTTCCAGGATGTATTGACCACCCTAAAACCAACAAAAATTTCTTAAAATATCTTTCACAGAAGCAAAATAAAAATAGATTTCCTAATGAAATAAATATTCGATGCGTTAGGTCATAATGTAATCTTTGAATTGTTTTTGGTATTTATAGGAACCCATAGGATAGAAAGAAAATTGTTTTAGTCGTCTTCATATGGAATGTTATATGTTTTGTAGTGTAAAGACAGGTTTTTCGACACATTGTACACAAATTGTCTCATGTATTTTATGAAAGAGTGGGTATTATTTCAGTGGTACATATAAGGTGTCCGCCGATGCTTGATAATATACAATTTCTAGGGCACTATAAGCACCTAACAATATATATTTTAACAATCAAAACTTGCGTGACTTATTAGAGCAAACTAAGAAACTAAGCTAAAAGTAATTTAACTTTAACTCATACAAAATACAGCCTTTCTTAGCAAAAGTTTTCCTATCTAGAATGGTTTAACAACAGAAATATGTTATAATAGTGAACGCAATAAAGATTATTGTACATATATTTCTATGGTATATAACTGACCGGTGTAACATAGACGAGTCCAACAGCGAAACCACCTGAGCAGCAGATGGCGGACATGTAGACCGTCTTGACGCGCGGGAAGGAGTCCATCAGCACGGTGTTGATGGTGGACAGCAGCGCCACGGCCGAGCCCACGCCCAACACAATCATCATCGTGAAGAACAGCACGGAGAATAACTGGAAAATTGGGAAAAGATCGATGTTACTTCTTAAATTGAGAAAACATGAAAAACATATTTGACTTATATTATTAAATAAGCCATATATTATTAAATCACATTAAAAAACAATGCGATCATCGTCAAGTATTCTATCTTACTAAGTTAGGGGAACTATTATAAAATGCAATAGCTTAAGAGTTGTGTTGTTGTATGATTTTTATTGAATTATTAGTATAGTTGTTTTAAAAATTCATTAAAAATAATACAATTCGTAATTAAAAATTTTTAAATGGTATTATTGAAGTAAATATCCTCTTCTGGAAGAGTAAGTAAATAATTATTATATAATTTATGGAATTATAGTGTAATAGATCGGTTTGTTGCCAAGAAATTTTTAATAATTCCACAAAGTTTCTATTTCAATTTATGTATGAAAAAGGTCTGAAACAGAAAATCTTTTCTGAAGATTGCAAAACTATATTGTTATTTTTTTATTTCTTGGGTTTGTCAATGATTTACGACATTTTAAGCTTGAAAATTGGTGTTGAAACCGAAATTATTAAAACTTCGTTTACTTATCTTGTCCTATTTCACAATTACGTCATTATAAGATTAAAACTCTGTACTAAATGTTTAAACGACAATATTTCCTAATATTTTAGACATTCAAATGTGTGTAAGATGTATGGTGTATTGTTATATAGACCATTTAAAAGTGCACTTTTTGAGTCAAATAGCGCGTGGAATCTTTAAACGCTTCTAAAATATGAAGCATAATTGTATGTTCAAAGCAATGTGTTAGGTAAGAATATATTCACATTGTTTTTAGTTCTGGTAAAACACCCTTTTAACTTTCGGAATAGGTGCCTACTCTCATCAAAAATCACCCTCAGGTATGGGATTTTATCGTTGCCATGTAATTGAATTAATTCATTTATTTACCTGAGGTTGGAAAGTTTTAGCAATTGCGTCCGGGTAAGAGACAAACGCAAGACCAGTGCCGCCGGAGCCCACGACTTCCTCCACTTCTCTCTCTAGCACGTGCGCCAGGTTACCCAAGATACCGAAGATGGTAATACCGGAGAGCAAACTTGTGAATGTGTCCAGCGTGGTTACAATCATGGCATCCCTGAAAGAAACCATACAATATTATATTATGATGATCATTTTTACTCAAGTGACCAGTTTGGGCACCCACACTTTGTCTTTAATATTTTTGTAATAAATGATAATATAATAATATTATAGTAATATAGGCGATGAAGAGAAAACCAAAGAAAAGATAGATGTGCTAGAGAATCATTTATATCAATGGACAAAAAAGTATTAGTAAGTAGGTACTCATTTGAAGTAATGGCGAAGTTTCAACAGCGTAGTCTAGTAATGATTGGATTTTTTAGTATAAAGATATTTTTCCTCTGTCTACACTTCTAATTTCTAGACATCATAAAAAATAGATACAGCAGAATTAATCTTAAAAGCATTTATTGGTCTTATTACT
>LQNK01003349.1:80783-119235 GCA_001586405.1 Phoebis sennae
GTTCGCGTGGGCTAAATTTTTTTTCTATTTTGAAGAGGCGCGCGTACTGTCAGATTTTGGTCAAACCTATTTCTATAGAAAGTTAAAAAAAAACTATAGACATGCGTAATATCAGCGATCATGCGACCGTAATTATTTTAGAATTTTGTTGTGCGCCTCTACAAAATACAGAAATTAGTAGCCCACGCGTGCGAAGCCGCGGGCGGAAAGCTAGTTATAATATATTACATGAAAAAGCCGTGAAAGGAAAAATGAATAAAGCTTAGCCTTTGATATTGATACACTTATGGATAACAAATTTAATGCTTTAGGTACAATTTTAAAGAAAAATACAGATAAAAGATAATGAATTTTTATCTATATTAGTCATTGTTTTTCAAAAATTTGATTAAATTTGGTTGCGATAAATAAATCCAACGAATGACACACCTCTAGCTTTGTCTCCATGTTTATATTATTCTAGCTTTTGCCCGCCAAATCATATAAAAACATAGTAAATTATTGCTTATTTGTTATTCTGATGTATATGTTATAGTACTGTAAAATTTTATCCACATTCGTTTTAAGTGAAAGAGAAACAAACATACACCCATCGGCCATCCTTATAAACTTTATTATATTACAAGGATAGTAGGATGAGCAGGATTCACAATTACTTGTACTTTTTTATTAATTTCTCTTATCAAACTTTATTTAAAAATACGAAAGAAAATAATAATCATTGACTGATTTTGATACTGGCCAAAAAGTCGTAGGTCGCATTCAGAATTGTATCTCAAACTATGATTCAAGTTTTAATTCTAAATTTGAGTCAAGATTTGATTCCAGAATGTTTGTTAATACTCGATTTGACAGTCGATTCCCTAACGATAGTGGATTACCAAAACTACCCTCTGCTATTTATTCCAAAAGTTAATTTGAGTCGAGATCTGTCATTGAGTACAGATTTAATCGATGATTGCGTAAATGTGGTGAAAAGATGTCTTGAGTAACGATTAACATTTGACTATTTAATTGTTCCTTATTTGTTATAGTTTTAAATAAAGATATTTATAGCTATTTAAAAATCAGTAATTTTACTACAATATTTGACGATGTATTGTGAAATGGAGTGATATGAAACAATAAAGACAAAAGTTAATTTTGATTATCATTTTAATGATAATTGATCATATCTTTACTCAAAAATTACGACTACTACTTTTTATTACTTAAATTCCATTTTGGAATAGGGTATCGTCTAAAGTACTAAACGATTTTCAAATAAAATCTCAGGTGAATTTTGATCTGAGTGTCAACTCTGAATACGGGCCGTAGTCAAACTTTTTGCTCAACAATGTTATCTATCAACAGATAATATTATATCAGATATTATTCATATTATCCATTATAAATAATTGCTGATAATAAAAATTATAATTTATCCTTCACCAATATTAAATACATAAGAAAAATGTTTTAGGGATAATTTTGTTTCATATGCAAATGCATATGACAATTTACGGAAGTAACGAATTCCTTTTATTTAATTCACGCCTGAAAGTGCCCTGCCGCTTCACTTGTACTTTCAATAGTTAATAGTTATCTACTCTCTCGTTATAAAAGATCACTGATATTGTAGTTTCAGAGCTTATATTAAATTCACATCACAAACATCCACTAATATCCACGAAAAAAATACAAGTAAGTAAATGCATCGCCACTTTCAAGTTATAAAAGATCAAGTTAAAAAATAAAGGTTGTAAAAAAAATGCATTATAAAAAAAACTGCCTGGCTTTTAATGTCCACTGTGAAAATAAGAAAAATTTTAGAAAATTTTATCTTAAAAAATTATTTAATTCGATTCAGCTCGGGATAAACATGTTTTTTGTTAATGTAACAAATCTTACCATTTTTTTAGTTAAAAGATTTTACAGTAATCCAATTTTTTTTATTCACTGCGCATTTGAATAACACCACACCACTGAAGCATTCACGCACGAATGAATGAGCGCTTAATGACCAACTTGGTTTTATATATCAGCGCAAGCCAAAAATAATCATTTGGTATTCTAAATTTAGGAAGTTTTTAATCATTACTATTAATATATCTTGATTATCTTTCTATGTTTTAAGATTTAAAATTTACAAGTGATTACATTTTTACAAAAGATTTTTGTAAAAATATTTACGTAAATCCATTTATTATCTTAAATTATTAATTTGATTTCGTGTAAATATACTAGATGGAGCTAGTAGAGCGAAATATTTTTTATGTTGTAACCTGTAACGATAATAAATAGTAAGAATATAAAGAAGGTAATATGTATTTAAACAATTACCTATGACGAGTTGATATTTTTATTTGTAGAAGTTACACAACGCACAAATTTTGAAATGGCCAACAGGCAACAAGTAACCCAAAAAAAAAAGAAAGTTAGAATGAATCCATCAGGGCCTCAAAGATGCATCAACCCGTATGGTGACGGGTCAGAATACGTGTGTCGCCGCCCAATTTCTACTCGTGGGTGTCGTAAGAGGAGACAGAGGGTAATTCTGCTGCATAACATCTTCAGAAATAAAAGAGTTGGTGCTGAGCATTGCGCGTTGTTACAAAAAAGAGGACCGGTTCTACAGCGGGAAAATTGGGGCCTATGCCCCGGGTGGCAAATTCTTAGCAGGGTCTCGTGAGGAGACCATTTCACGTAGAAGTAACAGACAATTAATTGAATAGTAAAGACCAAAGGTCAGTTAATGAAAGACACTGTTTATGTTTAAGTAGAACTTTTTATTAAGGGAGCTACTTTAGTTAGTCTCTTTTTTGAAAAGTTCAATCGATAGTATGCTCGAGGGGGTTCCATAACATATTTCATCGATTTCAATCATTAAAATCGTAAGAAGAAGATTTTAAAAGTTCAAATAAAAAAAATCATTTTCATCATTAAAATCGGAGCGTCAAAAACGCTATCGCCCAGAAAATGACGTCAAAATAATTTTAAATTAAACGAATCGCATAAACAGTTGTATTTTTAAAGTTGGTTTAAAGAGCCATATCTAAACTATGAGGACTGTAATAAAATGCCAGAGAATTCTAGGCTGATTCTGACGAAAGTAAGAAAACTGCATCATTGAACTTTTGAAAAAATATTTAGAGCTAGGAATGGACTTGTTGATTTTGCAAAAAAAAAACATTCTGTATTATTTCATCGTTCAATGGTTCGATAGTATTCCTAATAGGAATATTTTTGCAATGTATGGTCAAAAATTGAGTTTTATTTTTTAAATTTTTCTTAAATTTACTGGTTCTTTTTTTCCAAAAACATATTAGTTTTTAAACAATTCCTTTCTTATGTGTAATAGGTAAAAAATTATATGACCTATGCAATTTTCTCGCTTCCTTTGTTCTCTTTATGAATGTTGTCTATACATAAACTTTAAATATCTTTTTCTTATCTAGTTTAAAAACAATCTTATTTCCTTTATTCCTCATTTCCTATCAAAAAAAAATATTTTATTATTTATATTTTTTAATATTGAGTGGATTTTGTATTGTCATGAAAAAGATTCCGTTGTCGCTATATTCGGTATAATATAGCAAATAAATCCGAATATATAGAATATTTTAATAAACCAAAATATAATAACATAACGCGTAACGACGGACAGACTCTCATTTGTTTATAGGATTTCAGTAGTCCGAGAATCGACAGGCAATTTTAACCACCATGTATGTATTTTAGAACAAGTCTATACGTCTATTCTTTTAACGTTGCACTGCCTTGTATTTTTAAAAATGAAATTTTGTTTTAAAAAATATCTATAGAATATTAAAAAAAATAAGGCAGGCTATGATTAAAAAATATTCCAGGCAGGTTAAATTTTTTACTTTAAAACAAAAATTTTATGCAGAGAAGTAGTGAAAGATTACCAATCGCAGAGTAGAGTTTTAAAGATTAAACAAGAATGTGTAGAAAGTTGTAAGTACTCTCTTTTTACACTGACTCAAAATTTGCGTTACGGATTCGCGTAGAGGGGCTACGCGTCTTCATAAAGTGACACGAGGGGCGCTGTGCGCATTCCTCTTGGTGATCCCAGGGCCCCACTTTCATGCGCATGTGATGCCATGATTTTAGTCAATAGTAACCTGACTGACAAACTATTTTCCCCGAAGCGGTTAGGTTGCATATTCATGTGGAAATAAAAAATACCTCAAAAGTCCAATGTATTATCAGCAGAGTTGCAGTCACGATCGTGACAGGCCACATTTAGTTCATTACCGATTTGATAAAAATGCCAGGATCTGTGTCAAATGAAAAGATAATAAAGATTATCGACTAAAAATTATCACTCCAATGTTGACTGAATTACTCCCTGTATTGCATAAATTGTCCTATAGAAAAGTGAGTGAAGACACTCCACGTCCACACTTCCACGGGCTGTACCGGGAGATAATGCTATGCCTATCCAGTACCGAAGATACTACATGACTTAATGCTTGGATGATTGGATTACATCAGTACCACGGTAGAGATTCATAAAAGAACGTGCGTTCCCTAGACTCTGTAACTATCAACATCACAGAACATTAAGTGATCAACATCCTTGGTAGTTTTCTTAAAAGGGACTCATTTTTACCCGGGTAAGAATACGTGTGTCACCACCCCATCTTTATCCGTGAGTATTGTAAGAGGCGACAAAGGATGCTGCATAACATCTTCACCAATAAAAGAGTGGGAGCCGAGCATTGCACGATAGGGCCAAGCTAGCATCGGTGATATTACCATCCCGCCAGCAAAAGTTCGGCGTGAAGAATTATTGTAATGTGTTTCGTACGGTGAGCGTATTCCTGGAGGCACGTATTCCTATCCCATCTTGTTTTACTTCTCATCCAATCTCAAACTGGCAAGACCAAGGTTAAGGCTCATATATCACCTAATCATAGAAGTGATCAAATAAAACTTTCAATGTAATTTAGTAAAGAAAAGTTTGTTGCCTTGCACTTGGATATGATAATATAATATTTATCTTGAGCTCTAGCATTTTCATTTATGTTGGCCTTTAAAAGCTTTGACAATATACTCTAATAATCAAAGTAAAAAGTCTTCAGAAAGGACAAGATCGATCAATCAATTCTATCGATCGATTGATACACTTGGCTGAATATGGCTGAAAACTATATTGTCAGTTTTATCACATATTATGCTAATTATTTACCAGCTTTGATATATATGACTCTGATTAAATACCGATAAGGGTTAAAGCACGTGTCTGCTTACAAATATATAGCCTTATCGCTCGATAGTTATATCTGCCAGACACATATGAAATGATTTGGTATTCGGAAAAAATGCGAAAAAATTATAACTTATATTCACGTGGGACTATTCGTTTATTTGTTTATTTATTAATAATCACAAAAGGACTGTTACATAAGAAACTTACGTTTGAGGTATAGTACAATCAAACCTGACGAATGCATATACATTTATAAGTGACCCCCTATTTATGTGTTGAAACGAGGGCAGCATATTATATATGAATGTTAAGTTATTCCAGCCCTAACAATTGACTAATAACATTTTCAATTTTAAAGTATAGTATATTAGGAAATTGTGTTTGAAATAAGGAGTGGTATAGGATAAGACAGAAAAGGTAAGTAAATAGGGAGAGACTCGAGACTCCTATTCTCCATACAAAACACAGTAGGTATGTAATGTGATAGCCGCTTTTTGCAGAAAGTTAGCCCGTCATCCCCGGTGCCAGTGCTAGGTGCTCAAAGGACATATGAAAGCGTAAAAAAGAACGCTTAAATTTAGTTCATCGTAATCTATTTATAACTTATCAGCATTAATATTAAGTACTATTTTTGTCTTTAATTTAACGTGAGCCTTCTTTCCATATCGAATGTAATGTATTTTTTAATGATTCTAAGCGCGATTTATTATACCTACATCATTATTTAACTAGACGCGGCGAAGCTACAAGCAGAATTTTGACTAACAGAATGACTTAATGATTTTACCGAGCCTAAATGTTATTTATTTGGGCTCTTAATTACTTTAAGAGTTTATTAGTTAATTATTAACATAGTTGTTTATGGAAAAATACGTTTATATTTTTCAGCATTTACCTATGCATAATGTACCAAGGGAACATTTGCAAAGTTACTGCTTTTCAAACTATCCCACCCTTAAAGGTTCGATCCTGAGTCGGTAAATAAAAAATTGAAAAGCCCAATGTAGCAAATTTTATTTTAGTTAAAATTTTCCTGGATAATCCTCTCAGCATTTTTGATGTATCTCATAGTTTAGGATTGGGCAAAAATGGTCACTGTAAAAATAAATATATAATACTATTTCATTGATTATAACTCATGGTAAACATGAAAGAGTCTAAGCCTAAAATAGTAACTAACAATTAAATTGTTTATCATTTTAAAATCTTAAATTTTATATACATACTCTTGAATTTTATATAAAGCCATTTGTCTTTACTCTGTAGCTGACTAAGATTTTAAGATTCACATCTTTAAAAATCTGCGAAATAGGGTAATTTGCATAGTATTTCAAAGTTAAAGTGGTTTAAGGCCGAAATTACATTATATAGAATGTGTTCATACATCTTGTCGTTATTAAAACCCAGGTTTCGATATAGATTGTTGTTTGGGGTCAGGTCTGCTCTTCTCCACTGGCTGATTATGCACAAAGTTTTGAGCAAGCAGTGAAGCAGATGGAAAACATGTTCACGCACAGGACCACCCATGTGTCTATTCTACCTGTGTAAAATGTAAAGACATCAAGAAATTTTCAAATATAAGCACCACTTCAAGACGATAATATGTATGTATGTTGTCTTATGTGTTCATAATGTCATAGTTTTGGAACTCCCCATAAATAGTCAAACCATTCGTTAATAATTTCGTTGTGCCTTACATTTCAATGAAGCCAGTAAAACACTTACTGTAAACTTGTGAAGATCATGTATTTATGCAACCGTGATTACTTGTTATCAAGTGCCCCACTTGCCTTTATGCTTGCTCTGTATTATAACCAACAGCATCTTATTTATATGTGTGCATCCATTGACGCGCCTGTAACGCTTATATCAGAATTTACTCAATTGATGCTTAGCTTTGGGGAAAGCTTTAATACCATTCTGACCCTTTCTCCCTTCATTAGGAAAATAGTGACAGCATGACATTTAAGAATTATCGTTTTAGCATATAGAAATTTTGTTATGGTACGTACGCGCGTAATCACGTTGCGGCTGTATAATGCGTGAGTACCAGTAAAATATATACTATCTTTAATTTCCTTAAAGGAGACACATGCGTGTTGTTTTAAGAATACTTCATTTATATTAGTATATGAATAAAAATGCTATAATAATATTTATGGAAAATTATATTTACATTCAAAACATGATAAATATGAATTGATATTTCACTTTTTAAAACTTGATATTAACAATTAAAAAATCAAGAAGGCTAAGCTGCTCGCAGACTATGTAGCATATTAACCATATTCTAAAAAAATCCAAAACATAAACAACTAGTAAATATAAATAATAACAACAATGATGAGTTTTTAGAATGCGCGTTCGATCTCGTGATCGTTACAGGAGGTGGGCCCAAAGGCTCCACGCTCTGTAATAATAGTGTGTCTATAGCTGCATATGCTTCATGAACTACTCTCTGAAAAATATAAAAAAAAAAAATTTAATTATTCTACACGGAACTACCAAATGTTAATACAAATAATGCTATAAACCACCTCTGTTATAATCTTTGAGTTGTGAGAATCCGTAGGACGAAACATCATAACGGTGTAGGTATTGTCAATGCCCAAATGGCCGTCGACCCAGTCTTCTATACCGCCTGCATAAAGCGCTGTTAAAGAGAGTATGAGTTAAATGGTTAGAGGCTACACAGTTTGGTTCTTATATTCTACTGAATATTTTAAAGCAAATCTTCGACTGTGAATCTTAAATGAAAATGAGTCTTAGAATCTTAAATGATAACTAACGCAAAAACTCAGAGGTCTGGCCGGCTACATAGGGTCGTCCACTTATACTGTAAGCAGCAGACGCTGCACTTGAAGCTCGTTGTCGCTATAAAAATTAACAACGCTATAAGTTTCAATATTTTGAAAAAATAAATAATGATTGTAATTAGACAGTTGCTTGCTCTAGGTTATGTAGAGGTGTTTATTCGTGCACGTTTTATTTTTTATATGATACTGTGCACGTTTCATTTTTAATAATCTTATCAATAACGAACCCAACAATAAATATCTGATTCGTCCATCGAGTTTGAACCTTTTCAATAATTTTCGCAAAATTAATATATTTGATACATACATACTAATTTAAAAATTATTATTTGTGTATCAATATAAATATCATTATTTTTATTATACATATATTATATAACTTTAGATATGTTACTAGCACTCTAATTTTGGGATTACATTACGGATACATGTATCATATATATCCACACTCCCTTGGTTACCTAACGATTGGTGACAGAACTTTCAATTGGTTGGTTAAAACTGAAAACTACATATAAAATGCCTTCGTGTGTGGTTAGAAAATGCACGATCTATTAGGTAAATAAAAATGAAGCTTAAAAGATATCATATCATAGGTAAAGTACAGACATTTTTAATATTTTCAAATAAATTTATTATAATGTTATTGTCATAATTTTTATGTTCGTTAACTAGGAAGTGATTGCCAAAATATAACGGGACGAATTTTTCACGGTGTTTTGTATGCATATAACATATTTAAACACATCAATTAAGTAAAATTAATAAATTTGAATAAAATTCACGGGAGTTCATTAATCAAAACTACAAACCCGTGTAATTAGTGTCTGCTACTATAACATGATAAGGAATGATACATATCTGTATAGCTTTGTAGATATCATATCATTTTATTTTTCAATATTGTTTGTGTTACATTACAACAAGAATATACTATACTTACATAGACATGATCAAAAGCTCTTTTCTTTCTAGTGTGAGAATATGGATACATTACTCCCTGCAAAAATAGAAATTGCGACCAATGAAGATACGCATGAATGACACATATATTATAATGGAAACAACGTTACATTTCCCTTAGTGACATACTTAATTACAGATGAATTCAACATTCACTTTATTTGCAAAAATAATTGCATTAAAATCTGTTTCATATGCTCATCAATGGTCAGCAGTTTTTTGCGTAGGAAAAAAGCTCTTGCAGCATTTATTTAATTTTAAAATACTTTACCAGAACGTCACCCTCTTTGAAGGCTATAAAGGTGTATAGAGGGGTTTTTTGTTCATGTAAAAAGTGCGTCAATGCACACGTCTCAGCCTCACTGAGCTGTCGAGGACCCGCATACAAGGGACCGCACGGATGCTCTGAACGTAATTCCTCCGCTGAAACACGGCAATTACACACACTATTACAATATTGATCAATCTATTCTTGTACAACCTAATTTTTATCTTTTATGTAAACCGATATAACACTTAGGATTAATTTCGGGCGATAGAGATACATTACGAAATAAAACGGTAATTTTAAAATAAATAAAATAAAACTTTATTGTTCCACCAAGAAAAAAGTGTGAATAGTTGATCTTACTTAATACTTGAACTACGATACAGAACAGAAAATATTTTTCGTACGTGGGATCCATTGGTATTCAAAGTTTCGGTCTAAATTAACTCCGTAGCAAGGTTGAACCGTGCATCTGACGCCATATAACTCACAACTTTTGCACGAATCTCGGCCTTTACAAGAATCCCATGTCTGTTTGAGATTTTTTATCCATTCTCTGCGCTAATTAACACAACAAACGTTCGATGTTATAATTGTTGAAGGATTTGAGATTTGTATTAAGTTACTACTCGTAAGCTAACATATTTACGTCGTTTATGGCTCAAAAAATATCTTGTATTTTTTTAACAATACTTACATGGGGAAACGTCATTGAATATGCATAGCCATCGGGATTAAATACAGGAATTATCCAAAAACGATACTTGGTTAGGAGATCGGAATGTGCTTCACTTCGTTCTATAAGTTGGTAGAGCACATACATGGCCGCTGCTACGGCGTGGTGGTCCCTCCCTTGAATTCCTAAAAATATATTGATATTTTGGAGAGAAAGAACGTCAATATTTTTTTTCATCCCCACTCCTCACTTCTTGTATATTATTTTTAAGGTAAAAAAAATTAAATGTATCAGTTTGTAATTATTACATTAGTTTTTTTGGATGTGGCCAAGTGACAGACACATAATAGCTCATTATTATTTTTACAGCTCTTTCTTATAAAACTATGAATCACTTATGAATTTTACAAAAATCATGTTAAACGTTCATTTGAATAATAATTTATTTATTGGTTGCCAAGAAAGTTTTACATAATATAATTTGTTTTGGACCCCAAACTAGGAGAGCCTGTATTTTGGGGTCACCTACCACAGATATTCTAATTGATATAAAACAATTTGTAAGAAATTAAAATTATTATCAATAAAGATTATTCTTGTTTCTGTTTAATAAGTTCTATTAAGTTTAGAAATAACATTCGAATTATTATTTAAGTAATGCTATTGAAAATTAATTTATTAGATGATAAATTATTACCGGCAACAATCATGACTGTTTGTTTAGCAGAAATTATTTGTCCACTGCTTGGGTCATCTACAATCATCATATGAATTGGATTTTCCATTATGGTAAAATTTCCAGCTGATATATCCACCCATTTTGCTACTGGACTTTCTTCCGCCCATTGCTTAAGCTGAGATGTTATCTACAAATTACTTGGAAGTAAAATAATCTTAATTTGGAAAAAATAAAGGTATTTAAAGAAGAGCATTTTGTGTATAAATACCTCGTGTAGTGTTCGTGGTGAATTAAAACTAAGCTGCCTTAGTTTTACAAGATTACAAGTGCGATTCCTTTTTATTACTTCCTTTATAGATTTCGTTGATATTTCTAATGTTGCGACTCCGTTTATGAGTCTGGTCGTCAGTGTAGTCTTATTTTGTGGATCACCCTCGTTATCATAATCCAGATTTGATTCGACTTCGGTTGTATTCTCATATTCTTCTAAATCGTCAAAAGAACCTGAGGCCATTTTCGTAGATGTGGCATCTTCATTGTTTTCTGTAGTAATGCCACTTTTTTCAGAATTGTCTACGTAAGCTTCGGTATTTTCATTCAACGGTTTTCTACTGATATCGCCTTCATCATCTCCATATAGTACCATATTATATACGTCTAATTCTTTCTCAATAAGTTTTTTCTCCATACCTTTTCTCCTTTGAGCATCGGTGCGTTTTGTTGTTTCTAAAACATCTTCGTCATCAACATTAAAACTACTACGCTTAGAAGTCCGTTGTGGTGAATCAATAGAAGTATAAGTGGTACGAGTTGGGAAAGGTTCGTCATTCTTAATTAGATTATCGGAATCATCTTCAAATGTTAAAATATTGAAAAAATCTGACGTCCTCATTGGTATCATAATATCTGATAACGGTGAAGTTCTAGTAGGATGTATTGTTGTCTTATATATCATCTAAAGGAAAAACATGTTTTAAACAAATTTGATATTTTTTATCCATAAAGGCATGCATATTGCATAACTTATGCGATACCTAGAGTGCATAGAATCTGTGATCTTACTATCAAAAATGATATTTTTATAAATCAATTTATAAATTCTATTCTAAAACTGATATTAATATCAAGTAATCTTGGAGTACTCATAATATGTATATGTATATATATATACATGTATACATAATAAGTAATCTTGGAGTACTCATAATATGTATATGTATATATATATACATGTATACATATTATGAGTACTCCAAGATTACTTTGAATATTAAAACTGTGTGGTAAATACTTACAAATTTATCAACAGTTCGTGGGGTTAGCGGGCCCAAAGTATTTTGCCTAGTGAAAAGAATAGTCGGTACTGGTGCATATTGTCTGACCACTTCAGGGTGAGACTTTTGAATAAATTGCGGACCTGATGGGGGGCTCTCATCACGGTAGGCATAGCGATCTCCACTGAATTTAAGAATCGGTCCAACTTGTTGTTCTCCTTTAAGAACTTTTAAAATTCGGTACTAAATGAGCTTTAATATAAAGATTGAAGATGTTTCATAAAGATTTATATCACTAAACTTACCTTTACTCTTTGGTTTGATTGGAGGAATTTTATCACTTATAATGGGAGATACTGGATCCAGAACCATATCTCCTTCGAAACGAGTCAATGTCAATGTAGTGGGAGGTACGAATCGAGTGTATTCTTTAGACAAATCTGGTGTCGCTGTTGATGAAACTAAAGTAGCTCTTTCGACGATGACCTTTTCATCGGCCATTTTTAACGGTTGAATGTTAACAGCTATGACTTGTCTTGAAGTAGGGCGGGGAGTTACATCGTCCAAAATTTGTTTACGAGTAACGGGTATAGTAATATCTTCTTCCAATACTTTGACAATAAATGCTTGTGTTGTTTCTGGATTAGAGCGCCACCGTGTATATTCAGAAAGTGCTCGTTTTCGCCGAAAAACTGACAACAGATTTTTTAGTTAAATAAACATTTTTCAAATAAAACAACAAACCATTACACTCTTTGTGCTTACATGATAAAGTGCACAAGGTACAATTGTCATTTCCTGTGCCTTTCAAGCCAAATGCTAAAGAAATATGAATGTTAGTTAATACTAACAGAAAAGCACCAAAATTCATATTCATATTATCAAATATATTAGAAGCATAGTTTGACGCGACATACTTCTAAAATGACATTGTATGTGAAAGAAGAATTTATAAAAATAGCCAGAATTATAATGCTGATTAGCGTTAAATCATTATTATATTTAAATTTAATATCTTTATTTTTATAAAGAGGATAATCGTTTATTAATCTTTTCGTTAATTTATATTTCATAAAAAATCTGCTGAGATTAAAACTGAAAAATTAAACCAACATATTATAGATTCCGTTTAGAGCGTGTCATGAAAAAAAAAATAATATGAAATGTAATTCATATAAAAATATTTTGATGTATGTTTTACATTATAAACTATTCAAAATGTTGCTACAAATCAAAGTTTATATGATTTCGGTTTTATATTTATTTGGAATACTATTTATGTTACTCTTTCCGCCACGCAACTATGATCAGTCTGTATCTGTATTATAACATCATAGCTAATAGTTTTTAGTATCTTATCGAATATAATTTATGATTATATTATTAAATTTAGATCTGGTGTTAAGATGAGGAAAATACGCAGTACAGGAAATAATTTAAAATATGCGGAGTACATCGACATAAGCTCCTTATTAAATATTACAATCCGAATGGCGAATGACGATCCAGAAATGGTTCGATTGGTGCACTTGACTCCTCGTACTTCAAACAATAATACAATCGTAGCAATAGAACTGCATAGTGATACACATTCTAGAAAGCCGGGAATACTCGTCATTGGAAGTAAGCAACGTCTATTCTGTTTATATATTTGTATGATAACAAAACAGTGTTTTTTGGTCTTGTGTTATTGTTATCGTAAGAAGCAAAGTGAAAATCCCTGTCTGCTTACAATGATAAATTCACGATAAAGTTCTGGCTTAGCACAATATTAAAAACTGTTGATGCATACTACATATAATTGAACGTAGGCATGTGACGTGACTGACGGCTGTACGCTGGGCCTACATCACATAACACATACATATTGGAGTCGTACATCATTTTTCATATATGTGTATATGAAAAGCACATGCTGAAATATGAAATATGCATGTAGCATATTGAGTGCTGCACCGTGCAAAATCTTGTTAAATTAAAAGTAGATAAAGGTACCGACTTTGTATAGATTTCATAAAATGAAATAAAAGTTATTTTCTACTTTTTAGAGCAAGGAAGTCGGTTCGATTTTTTGGCAAAAAATTTTATTTATCCCTCTTTAGTGTCCTGTGAAGGGTAATCACATCATCTTGTCACAATTCAGTCGATATATACATTATTAAACTTTAACCGCAGAGCTTATTCCGTTGATTTTCGAGGAGTTCCCTTGAATATCTTCCACGTAGATGATCGGACTTGAACCAAATTTCTATGGGACTACACTGGAACTCTACTCTTTCGAATGCAAAAATAATTTTCCAAATCGGTCCATAAACACCAGAGATATGCGGTAAAATACATAAAAAAAATACGGTCGAATTGATAACCTCCTCCTTTTTTTTGAAAGTCGGTTAAAAAGATACTTGAACTATTTAAGTCCCTTACGCATATTACTCATACAGCACTGAATGGTATGGTGTGGGGTGCTTCGAATGCAATTATAGAATTGGCTGAGAAATTGCTATACGATGCTAACTACCAAACACCATTTTTTAACGACTACGACTGGTAAGATCAATTAATATGCATTTTTTTATATTTCATAGATACCAAAAGTATTTCATAATGTTTGTTTTTTAAAGGTATCTCATTCCTGTAGTTAATCCAGACGCTTTAAATTTTACAAGAGATTTGAGAACATTTCGACCGATACAAGAAGTATTATGGTCACGTAATATCACTGCCAGGAATAACACTAGGCCATCTTTGTGGCACAAGAATATTAATACAGAACTGGGAAAGACGTGTTTTGGAACAAACATTAATCGCAATTTTGCATATCACTGGCGAGGTAATCAATTCTCTTGTGTTTGGTAGCTTGCAACAGAAATTAATATTTAATTTATTCACTTAATAGTCACAAAATAATACTGGATAATCTCTTTTACTTCAAAGTAAGGTTACGGTTGATATTCAGTTCAACAATGTATGTATTAAGTCGATAAACGATGCATTTTACAAATGTTGTTATGTACTATCTAGGTATGCACTTATGTACCAATCGTTATGATGGGAGTGCTATAAAAATCATAATCTCCAAATCTATATTGAGCAATATAAGCCCCAAACTTATTACAGTTGTTGTACCTAGTAGGTAAAATTAAAATATTTGAATATGATAAAATGTGAAGGGCATAGTAATAATTACCCAAAGATAAATGTATCGCACGCAAGTTGTAGATTATGCTTCGTAGGAAAATGATAATAATATTTATTAATCAAGGTGGTTTGCACACGTTTTGTCTGCAGATAAAGCTACCTAAAGCACGTTTTATAATTATAGATGATGTATCTAAGGCCCCAGATGTATGCTCTCAATACTATCCAGGCGCAAAGCCTTTTTCGGAGGCCGAATCTCAAGCGATAAGAACATACATACATAAACTAGAAGATGTGATTCAATTAGCAATCCATGTTCATGCAAGTTTTGTGCCGAAAAAGGTTCAATCATTCGTATCTTTATACAATTTAGTGAAACACATTTTTTGCACTCTGCAACTATTATTGCGACAATATTGGCATTTCTAAAGGTTGGAATTATAAAGAGGTATTTCTTTTAATTATAATTAGTAATGACACCATAGTGCAAAACTTATCGAGATATGAGGTATAGATTTGTAGATAATTGTCATAGCTCTGAAAGATTCCGATGATTTCAGATTAGGCTAAGGGAAAACCATGAATGGAAAAACTATATATTAATGATTTTATATTAGGTTATATGATTCAAGTAAGTTTATGTTGCACTTACAAACAAATAAGTGTCTATATTTTATAAGTGGCTTTTGAGGAGCAATAATCCAGATTCGGAAGTGGGACCTGGAAAGGAATGTCGAAATGTTTGTTGTTCTAATTGCAGGAGACAAAGCAGTTTCAAAAGTTTTTGTCTTATTCACATAAGTGATTCATAAAAACCAAATTAAAATACAAACACGAAAGCATCGTATGCAGTGATACATTGACCGTTTTAAAAAATAATTTAATCTTGATAACGTGATTGTAGACATTAATTACGACAATTTTCAATTTTATTGACTTAAAGATTTTATCCGAAACAATTTATCTGTTTAGGAATTTATATTGTACCCTTGGAGATATTCCTTGCGACAGCCGAGCAACTATAGGAACTTACAAGCCATAGGAGAATATGCAGCGAGACAGGCGAGACTACCTGACGGCCGACTATACGAGGTAGTTTCATTCAAATTAAATGCTAACTCATTGGAACAGAATTTAATCACCAGCAGATGCGCTTATTGTGTTGAAAAGGGCCCTTGAGGAGGTATCTGATACGATAAAGTACTTTTAAAATTAGTCCACGAGACGCCTAGAAATCAATTCTTTATAAAAATATCACCTATAGAACATTTTACTTATGTTTCTCAGACTTTTTGATTGTCCTAATATATTTTATTCTTACCTTCTTGACACAAACAAGAATAACTTAAAGGTACCACGAATAATATTAAAAGACAATAATAGTTGGCTTGAAACTTGCGCGGTTGTATATATTTGAAATGAGGTTTTTAGTGGCTATTGGACTTGTCATTCACGGAATAGTTGTCACTGATACTTAAAACCATCAAGTGTTTTCAAAAATTCTACTTGGTGTTTGCAAATTATTTTAGCATCTAGTAGCGTTGCATGGTAAGTTACCTCCGAAATATGCTGTATAATTTTTAAGAGATGACAATATATATGTAGACAGATTGCCACCGTATCCCCATTTTAATTATTGTAAAGGTATGCGATTCTTTCAGACATAATTACGAAAATAGGAATCTAGGTGTAAACGCTGATGAATCTACATATTTTTCTAAACATAAAAAATATTATTATGATGTTATAAAACAGCTTGTTCTTGTAATAATACCTCGATTTTCCTATTGTAATCTAAACATATAGGTATACTAATTTAGACCAGACGTATAGATTAACGGGGAAAGAGGAAAGATTTGTTACAATGATAAAAAAATGTACTTTGTCCCTATTAAGATAAGGAAGTAACTTTTTAGCTGTTTCTGACCACTTTTATGATACCTTTAGGTGCATCAAGAAAGTAGTGACGGTCGCGTAGCGGGCTCCTTGACAGATTATATATCGGGGGTGTTGGGGACCGATTTGGTCTTCCTTCTCAAACCATTCCATCCCACGTTCCCGAATATTACAGACACTACAACACTTGGTGAGATTAGATTTATAAATATAGACAAGAGATAAATATTTTTTTACTGCGATCCATAGTTTTAGTCGATTTTCAGTGTGTACATTCGTTTTGTACACTTACGTGTAATACGTGCAGCATTTGTGCGTGCTTATCTTAATTTTTAAGCTTTTACCTTAGAAAAAATTCATATACCTAGATAAGTAAGTACAATTCCGAGTAAGTACAATTAAAAATAAATTTAAATTAATCAGAACGATTTATGTATTCTCGAGACAAATATCGTTTAAGTCTGGCATTCTCCTCCTCTCATTCAAATGAAATGCAACGATGCCGTCGAAGCCAGACCTGTCAGCTTATTTCACTATCAAAATTATAAAATTTTCAGAGTTATTGATATGAGTAACGGATGCTAATATTACCAAATTATGACACGTAATAATACAATAAATGGATGTAAACGTTCATTTATTTGAGAAACATAGCACATATGTACTCGGTGATATTACAAAACAGACTACTACTGGCATTTTATGAAATCCTTAGGGATATCACGAAACCTCGGAAGATTTTGAATATTCTTATTCAATACGTCTTTAATAAAAGTAGCTAGTAATACGACAAAATAATAACATTAAGTCAGAGATATGTCATTTAACTAAACTAACCCTATTAAAATGAAGACTAATAAACGATATTGATGATGAACATTTTCACTTCTCGTTGGTTTAATGACTAGAGCGTTAACGTTACAACAGAGTTTCCAGGTTCGATCCCCAATACGTAAAAAAATGTATCGGTTGGGCAGAACACAGAAGGTTGCTTGCGCTATATAAAAATGATAAATGAAACGGAATTAATATGCCCCACGCCTTAGTAGGGTCATGGAAGTTTACATTAATGTTATCATTTTAGAGTAATTTTTAAGATAATGATTAATGATAATAATTTTACAGAGACATACGTGAAGAAAACAATTACATCTATATTAAGTCTAGTACGAGGGTGGCGAAGCAGTACCAAGCAAAATACACTGTCCTTCTTTGGCCGGGATGTCGAATTTTAGCAGTATAATGTGTAATAACCTGTATAATAAAAAAACAATTTATCTTTTTGTGTATTATTGACATTTATATTTGTATAAATATTATCAAGCAATGGGTACCAATGTTTGCTGATAATTAATTAAAAAACTTAATCATTATCTATGAATTATCTATGAAAAAACCCGACTGACCTATCTACACTCGCGAGCAGACGAATCGACTCACCCATACAAAATATACAAAAAGCGTGTTTTTATTACAATAATTTAAAAAAAGGATATAAAGTGTATATTTTCATTAAAGCCTATACTTTTATCTTTAAATTAACGTATTTATCATTTTAATCCAATCACCACTTTTGAAAATATCATGGTCTGAACGTAAGTGCGTAAAATTTACTTCTTGCAGTACTAAGGAATTTCGATATGAAAACCCCTTTAAAAGCCCCCGTAAGAAACGCACGCTTTCCAGTTGTTTTTCTGAAGTTGACCTGAACAAATTTTCACAACATACGATTGGAAATTCAGCGTCACCATGGGTACGAGTCCAGATAAAGTCACCCAAGTTGATCTTTTGGTACAACAGGGCATTAGTCAACGAGAAGTCGCTCGTCAACTCGATCTGTCCCAATCTGCTGTATCCAGAGTATACAGAAGGTATCAAAAGACAAATTCTTACTGTAGGAGGCCAGATAACAGTCGGCGGCAGCGTACGTCTGAGAGAGATGACCGTTTTATCGTCTCAACAAGTCTTAGAAATCGTCATCTCACCAGTGTTTCTATGCAGCAACGGCTGAGAGAGGTTCGAGGACTCGCAGTAAGTTAATGAACGGTAAGAAGACGGCTAAAAGAATCTAACCTGACACCAAAACGGCCTGCCAGAGGCCCAAAATTGACCACAGCTCACCGACAAGCTCGCCCTGCGTTTGCTCACGAACACATCGGTTGGACGGCTGAACAATGGCGATCGGTACTGTTCACTGACGAGTGCAGTGTATCTGAATGGTAACGATAGAAGAGCACGAGTCTACCGGCGTCCAGGCAAACGATTTTCGCAATGTTGTTTCGCTGAAACAGTGTCCTATGGCGGTGGTTCGTGTATGATGTGGGCGGGCATTTAAGTGGAAGGAAAAGCATCTCTCGTTTTCATCCCTGGTGGAGGCCGAGGAGGAGGTCTGTCTGCAGACCGATATGTGGAAGACGTACTCCTTGATCACGTCTTTCCTTATGAAGGCTTCATAGGAGATAACTTCATTCTTACGCACGATAATGCCCGTTGCCATACAGCGCGAATCACTCGTCAGTTTCTGGACGGAATTGGTATTGAGAGAATGGACTGGCCGCCGCTCAGCCCGGTTTTCAATCGTATTGAACACGTATGGGACGAGTTGAAACGCAGAGTCCAGACCAAAAATCCAGCGCCTGGAGGCATTATAGAGCTAAAAACAGCGCTCGAAGAGGAATGGGAAGCTCTCCCTCAAGATCTGGTTGTAAGACGTTTCCTCATCGACCTGATAACCCTATCAGGTCGATGAGGAAACGTCTTAGAGCTGTTATTAAGGCCAGGGCTGGCAAGACTAAATATTGATTTAATAATTTTTTCGTAACATTTTGTTTTCATTTAATTTTCATTGTACTTTGTTTTTTTTTTCACTGATTCAATTTTTGTTACTTTTTGATTCGAGTTCAATTAAATTCAAAAGTAATACACAGATTTTTGATATTATGACATCATTCTACGACTTATGAAATAAGCTTTAAAAAATATATATATACATCATATTTTTATTTTTGTTTAAAATATAATACACCATTTATAAAATTTGAATTGTTGAGTCGATTCATTTGCTCGCGACTGTATTTAAGCGACTGCAGCTTACGGGCAGTAAGGCAACAACTCATCTTTAAATTAATTAAGCGGACATCAATTGTCACTTTAGTCTAGAGATCCGCATTAACGAAAGATCAGAACCAATATTGGGATCTCATCAATAAAATTCGCTGACTGACTGAACGCACTACAAGAGATACAAATGAAAAATATTATATTAACTGTAGAAAGCAAAAGCTTAAGATCACTTGCTCTTCCAAAATGTGCAATATGTTAAAAATAAAACTTGTATCAAAAAGCGCAGAATTCGAACACCGAAAGCGTTTTCAAGCTTTGCATAATATTTCAAATTACGAGTAAAATTCGAGAAGCATACACGTGCCAACACTTGTGCAAAAATAACCGGTATTAACATTATTGAGCGCATGTGACACTAGTTCAAACTAATGCCCACAGGTATCTGAACTAAAATTTTCCAGAATCGACACAAAGTCGTGGGCGTTTCCAAATAAGCTCGTAATGTTCTACGAAAGCCTCTCCTATTGTCGAAGACAACATTTTGTTTCATGTTTTCTTTAATTGTCGTTAACATTTCAATTAAGATACTGAAAATACCTAAGGTTATATTAGTACCATTAGATAGGAACGTACTTAATTCTCATGACCTACCTAATATTATGTTAACCTAGTTTCAGCAGTTGCGACATATAAGACCAAATTAGCTAGAAATAAAGTAAATGCTGATAAAAATTACACAATTGGATTTACATTATCAAATTTCAAAGTTAAGCGAATATGTAGTATTGAATATAGCGCCCTTTTGAGGGCAATAAATCTTTTATCGTAATGTATCATGGAAACTCATATTCAAATAAATAAATAGTAGTAATAACAATTACATGAACATTTAAGAATGTGTTTTTTGACAGCTATATTTTAATTTCATAATTTAATAATGCTTGCTAAATGCGATTGAGTAATTTGATTTAGATATGACTGTTACCAATCCTTCTCCCTCCTTCTTCGAGAGTTAACTCCAAATACAAATGTATGTGAAGAACTTTGTTAACTCCTCTGACTCCTTGTCGTTTTGACTTTCACTATTTAATCCAGATATTATAATGATTAATACAATTTCTCATAATAATATACACAATTGAAAAATTACAGGTCATCGAACGTTAGATTGTTTTACAGCGTCTAATGTAGAAAAGAGCTCTGGGATGTCACTTGTTGTTAAAAGCTACGTGAATAAGCAATTACGAGGCTGGAAGAACCCTGTCGATGTGTTGAATTAGACCAAGTGTCCAACACGACTTTTTAATTCCTACAAATGACACTGAAGCAAATTCAATGACAATTGCCCAATCAGGAACACAATGAAGACAAATGATAAGATGCATCATACCGTGACGAAGCCAGTTTCCGTGAACTTTTCCTCTTTGATTCTGACATCATGAGGAAAATTATATAGAAGAAGAGTAATGTACAATTTTACTTTTAAAATAAAGACATCACATATACATTTTGAATTATATATGTATTGGACATATGAGGCAAAATTTAATGATTCATGCGACTTCCCTGCGTCCATAATGGGAGCAGTGGGGCTGCACAAAAGCGGTTTTGGCACTGGGCCATACTGTAGGGCACGGGAAACATCACGTCGATTGTAGTCTTTCCCGTATTATCTTTCAACACTGCCCAGCCCACAACCAATCTCAGGCAAGAATGTTATTTACAAAATCAAAGTTGACATGTTTATACAAAGTCGGAAATTCCTTGGTGTTTATCCAGAATCAAATTAACATATAAATTTACATAGTAAGTATAAAATATCGTCAGCCTTAACCCTATGGTTACGAAAATACGGAAAGGGTTCTTGTTAACTCTAAGTAATCCTTAAAGAGTGTGATAGAAGGCCTAAAATGGGCTATAAAATAAGCCTTAATTATGTTCCGCGAAAATGTATAGTTTTCGAGACATTCCAATTAATTTTTTTTTTATTTAAACTTTCGAGTAATAACCTATCTAAAATCTACTGGTGCCTCTTAGCATCAACCAAGATCGTTGGTAAATGACCGTTATTTATTCTCTTCATGACGATTTTGGTCATTCTCCGGTGTGTGTTGTTATACACCAACACAACTTGGAGAATATTCATAAGGAGCGAAATTATGATGCCTGCCTGATTGAAATCGAAAAATAATGATGTGTGGAATCAGAATATGAATTAAAGGCCACCCAGATTCAAAGTAGCTCGACTCGGACGCGTGTGGATATGGCGCTTCACTTCGCTTCATTCCCGTTCTAAGCTTGGAGTTTTTTTTTGAGAGCTATTTGACTATTTCTGTTTTTTTCAAACATATTGTAAATCACTAAATCTAATCTTCACTGTATCTCCTCTGTGTATGTCAGATTCGTAATAGAAGTATAAATAAGAAACAGTTTTGGAATTACACCATCAAATTGGGGAATGTCAACATACACCGGTACATCTAAGAGTTTTAGTGCTGTTTTTGATCTTGGATTATTGGAAGCTTTGGTTTTGCATGTTAAACTTATTAAACTAATTATGAATTACAAGGTTAAGTTAGTTGATAGTTAAAGAATCCCAAGCAAATGTTAATGGTTTTAATTAAAAATATGATAATACAAACAGCTTGCATAAATGGAACTGTTCATGCTGTTTATTCTGGATAGTGCATGTCTGGCTTAAACCAGTCATCACAAATCTTTAGCAATTTGAGATAAGTAATCTAAATTGCATGCAATACAGCTGTGCACATGACGAAATGACCGATCTGAATCATGTGATAATGATTTGTGATGTAACATCACCAGTGAACTATAACCTAGCAATGATGTTTGTTGTATAATTCTTATATGTGCATAACATGAAATGAATTGCATTTTAAGTATCTTGAATTGAATAAATAATGTACAAAGAGCAATTTGTAAAATAATTGATCCTAATTTCCTTTCCTTACTAACATTATACTACAAAAAAGGGTGAAACATGCTATTTATAAGCTATGATATAGGAAATAATTGAGAGAACATTTGAAAAATAGTGGTATCCTAACAATCACTGTGCATAAAAATATCAATTTGTACTTAACTCGAGGTGATAGACATTCATACTATACACAATTTAAAAATAAAATGATGAATTCATCTTTTAGGCTACACAAGATTAAAAAATCCTTTATAGGGTATCTGTTTCTCTAATAGACTACCTGATAATATGCAGAGCTACTGTTGAATATTAATAATATCTAATTCGATTTAGATTAAATTTTGTATAACAATTGTTTGAAACCTGAGAAAGGATATAGAATAGTTTTTATCCTAGTAAAAGCATGGAAACAGGAGATATATGCGGGTGAAACCATAGGCATAAGCTAGTTAAGGAAGTCAAGGTGGCACTATGAATTGAAGTTATGACTTTCACATAATATATATTATGCATGTTATGTACAAGCTGTAAAGCTGTAAACCTTATTCTAGAATCACTATCTATTGAAATAACCGCTAGAAAATCCATTAAGTAGTTCTAGAGTTATTAGCATAAAGAGGGAGAGAGGGAAGTAATTTTGTTATGGTTATGCAGGTACATCAATCCAATACCTAGCTCAGTACTACATGCCAATATTTGGTGCTCCATTGTTTTGTTTTTCATAATAAATAATAAATATTAGTTGTACCTGGTAGAAAAATTAAAATAAATTAAAAATTAAAATTTTAACATTATATGGAAACTGTGTAATCTACAGGTCGTCACACCTCATTAAAATAGAGAGAATAAAAATTATTTTGGGTAACATTGTAAAGAAAATTATCTTACCTTAACTTTGTTAAATTAAGCAGCAACTCTTGAATTATTTAGTAATTATTGAAATATATCTTCTTGATGTCAATAAATGATATATCACTTTTATTCACTATCTTGCAGAAAATAAGTTGGATTTCTTAACACGAATTTGAAAACACAATAAAGTTAGTATCACAAGTAAGTTTTCAGGAAATTTATGGGATTTTGCCCAATTTACAATTTGCCACAATAAATTTTTATTAAATTATACAATATACATAGGTAATGATATTATCCAGATTTTTTTATGTCAAAGGAAGAAATTGCGAAAATCAAAAAAGATTTTATCGTATGACAGATTAAAAATTAATTTACCACTTTTCACAGATATTATAGAATATCCACAGATTCTAAATAGGAAGATTCGTATTTGCCGAACATGAAAATCCACGCTTCATTTTAAAACCTTGAAATACTTCATATAAATAAAGAATCCAGAAAGGAATAAGGAATTTGCTAGTGATAAAATAGATTAGAGTTTTTAATGTAAAATATGTTTATCCGAACGTTTAATGTTTAGTAAAATACTAGCCGTGCCTTGCGGTTTTACCCGCGTAACTTCCGATCCCGTGGCAACTCCGGTATTTATGTTATTCTATATGGATACCAAGTTTCATGATACTAGGTCCAGTAGTTTTTTAGTGAAAGAGTAATAACCATACATACATCCTAAAAACTTTCACATTTATAATATTAGTAAGATTTATTACAACCTTTTTTAATTTAAGAATTAGACTAATGTAATGTAAATTTTGAAATTGTCAAAGATACAATCAGAATCTTATTTTTATATTGAAAAATTGTGATAACCTCACATTAATTTCTCGAGTAGAAAAATGTGCATTTAATTATCATGATTACTGATCATCCATGTACGTGCAGTTCGCCAGATGATTGTCAAGTAATTATCTTAAAATAAACCATAAGTATCTAGTGATAAAACCGTATTATAAAATCAAAGCATTTAATCTGTGCATGTACAGTTTAAATGGACCAAAATTTTGTTTTATTAACAATATTATAAAATAATAGCTGTGCCCCGCGGTTTCACTTGCCTATATATCCCGTTCCCGTGGGATTTTTGGGATAAAAGCTATCCTATGTCCTTTCTCGGTTCAAACAACATCTGTATAAAAATTAAAATTTCATTCAAATCGGTTCACTGGTTTGGGCGCGAAGAAAAGACAGACATGCAGACAGATTTACTTTCGCATATAACATGTTAATAAGAAAGTAAGGACATGTAAGGATAGTAACTATGCTTTTAATGTTATTTGCTTTGTTATAAATTGTAATTTTGAATTAGAAATTAAACTAGTAGTAGTTAAAACAAAAGTAGTTCATATTCTTTTGGATAGTATAGTGTCCTATAGACAAAAAATTGAAGAATAACTTAATTATTTCAGTAATTTCATAGTTTGTTTATTATTGCTAATTAAATAGAAAAAATACAGTAGTATTTTTTTTCAATATACCACAACCTTTGTGGTAGAGACCCCCAATAAGGGTTAGCTTTTATTTTTAACAATGAATTTTTATGGTGTGGGAAAATATTCTTAAATTACAGCCAACTAATTTTTACCAAAAGCAGATTAAAAATATACATATTACTGACAAAAACAAATTTGCATAACCTATATTTTCACTTGATTGTCTATGGTATTATAAAATAATCGTAGACAAAAGTGAAGAGATTGCTCTTCCCAATAATTTTGTGAAATAAAACACGAGGTTAATAAGTTGTTATAAGTAATAAATTTCATTTGTCGAATTGTACTTTAAACCCTATAATATGTTAATGGAATTGGCTGATGAAAACGAACAGAGCGATAGCGGTATGGAATCTTTGACGGCAAGCAAAGATGATACTCCAGAACGTAGACCCGAAGACACATTCATTACCCCTGCGGTACGTAAATGATATGATAAAAACTATTGTGAAGGTATGTGTCTATAATTTTCAATTATTGTTAACAGTTGGGGACATCTCCTACAGCCAGTAACCCGCCCTTTTTATCCCTTAAAGAATATGACGATGTGAGTTGAACAAAATTATTTCTTATTTGAATTTTTATTTCCTTTTGAATAATACATTAAAAGATTATATTATATTTTAGGAGCCAGATGAAACTTTGTCTGAGAGACTATGGGGATTGACAGAAATGTTCCCTGAATGTGTCCGCAATGGTACACATACTGTTACAACAAAAACTTGGTAAATTTTAAAACATAATTTACACTTAAAACATAATAATTGTAACCTATGTTTAGGCTATTATATAATAGATAACAATGGCTTAAGGAATTGTATGAATTTTAGGTCAGGAGTTAAAAATTTATATCAGCTGTCTCGATCTTTAATGTGGGTTGTTGCAAGTTCATCAGTCATTTTATTTGCACCAGTCATATTTGAGGTGGAGCGTGCACAAGTTGAAGAAATGCAGAAGTCACAACAGAAACAGGTAAATTACAACTGTGATAACCTTAAATTTGTAAGCTCTTAGTATTTGTTTCACTTTTTTTAAATGTGCCAACATGGTTAAATCGAAAGTCTTATAATTCCACTAAAAAAACTACAGTTCAAATACATTTATAAAAAAAAATTGTCTTACACAATTGACCTGTCAAGTTAGTACCAAGGTGGCATTTTATTCTGTTTTTTTTTTTTCACTTTGCGAAACAAAAAATATGTCACACACATTATTTTGTTGTTTTTTTAAAGAAAATTAGCATTTTTATTTTCTTTGTACATATTACCCAATCCTAGGATTCTTATGATACTAGAATAGAATAGAATACTATTTTAGTTTTATTAGCATTTATATATTTTTTATCCATATTTATATACATAGTCCATGTTTCAAAATTCCTTTTCCAATTTTTCAATTAATAATGTAATTATCTATCTTACAGGTGTTACTGGGAACAAATACTTCAATGACAGGACCTATGCCCAGCCTACCTCCAATGCCACGATAAATAAACCAAATTCTATTACAATAGTTTGCACTTAATTATGTTATTATTATAAATACACATTATAGTGTTAACATGTAAAATGCTTTAATGATAGTTAATTGAATAGGTAACCTATAAGACACTTGGCAATCAAATGGGTAAATAAATCTTTTAGTCTGGAAATAGGAATAAAAAAGTTCAATCTACAATTGCCAACACCACAACTGGTTCTTCAGAATACTGACAAGTGCATTTCATACTTTACCTTTATTTTATGTTTTGTCTTAATGACAAATGAAGTATACATATGATTTTGAGAATGTAGATATTGTTTTGTTGATACCTAATAGAGGAATAAAATATCTAAAATATATAACAGTGTTTTGTTCTTTGAATATCTAGTTTCAAACAAATAACATAAATTGGTTATTAATTTGGTGTTCCATAAGGTCTACTAATTAAAAGTTTGTCCCAGGTTCTACTGTACATTTGCCAGCTGAAGATGATAAGGGCAATTTTAAATAATATGGAATTGGATAATCATATTATGTTGACCTTTTAAAGTATGAATCACACCAAATGTGGGCATGTGCCGGGCTTGCTGTTGATGTGAAGTCTTTTATATTTATTTTATTTAAAGACAAACACATTTTTATACTTCCACTATATTAAATAAAAGTAATATTCAATTCATCAAGAAGTATCTATACAAAATATAAAGTATATACATATTTTATATTGATACACATCCGCTTGCTGTGTTATGTGGAGAAAATATAAATTATTGGTGAAAAAAAAGCAGGGTCCTAGTCCGAAAGTACTGTTATATTTTTAGTTTAAGATGAATTGGCATTTTTTATAATAATTCCAGTATAACAATACATAAGATACTTTTCCTTCAAAGAAGCTCTCTTTTATTGATATTATTTTATTGGAGTGATAACTTTGTAAATATTACTCTATGATGGTGGTTAAAATTGAAGTGGATCCAGGACCTATCTCAAATATTCCCCTAAAATACTTAATATAAATCTACCATTGCCTAAATATTTTTTAAAGCAGCTTCTGAACGAAATCATACACAGTTTTGGTCCCTTCACTGGTACAGCACCAATAGGCTAATGGACTTTTTTTTTAATTGGTCATAAATATATTTAATTGGTTATAATAATTAATTAATGTTTGACCTAATATTTCTGGTATAAGAAACAAAAATGTTATTTTTTTACCCCTAAAAACATTTAATTGTAAACAAATATTTTAACAAGCTAAGTCATCATACAGACTGAATTTTTGAAATGGGTTTTCAGGATCAAATCACAAACTATCTACTATATAACTAACTATGAAGCGCCCCGTCTAACTTCATACAATCTGTGCAAGAAACATAAGAAAAAAATAATGAAGTAGTGATTCGCTCCGAACTAGACCTCGCATTGTAATGTTGACCTTTGACCGGTCTCAATATCCATTAAAAAAAATTTCGCAATGCGCATGACTTTCGTGTTTGGAGAACGAGAAACGACTGAAGGATTAACAGATGTGTGGTCAGTGGTCACTTCGTACGAATTCTTCAGTGAATGCCCCTGGCGATATTGGCCGATGCGTCCCTTGATGTGTAGAGGAGACTACACACATACATGAACGACACTGACTCACGCTTAGCCGTTTTTCATGAGGCTATACTTTTTTTGGGATAATAAATAATAATATTAATATTAATTTATAACCTTGTAAGTTGAACATCGAATGTGTCTGTTGAATTTTATCTGTGTAAAAATGTCAATGTCAGTCGATCATTTGATGGGTGTTATTGTGTCAATTCGTAATTGTCATTTGTCATAGGTGTCAATACAAAGAAAATTACTTGAATTGATAAAAATAATCTATTTCAAATGTTATTATTATTTGTTACAGAGCTAATGTAAATATGGCAAACACAGGTTTATTGCCATTCGTTCGAGGAGTAGATTTCACTTGCAATGATTTTAGCGTAAGTTTACATTCTTATTTGTATCTCTAATGATGTCATATTGCTAACCTCCGGAAGATTTTGGTCCCTAATGTTGCTCTAATTACAGGATGGTAAATTTCCCGATGCAATTCGGTACATGACCGGCCTGCAATGGCTTAGACTGGATAAAACAAGTTTAGGAGATGTTCCTGAAGAATTAGGAAAGCTTATGAAATTGGTAAATGGTCTTATAACTTCTTAAGGGTGACATTATTTCATTTTATACCGTATCGTAAGCTTATAACAATGTAATGTTTTAGGAAAATTTATCACTGAAGAAAAATAATTTAGAAAAATTATTCGGGGAATTGACAGAATTGAAATGTTTACGGTCTTTGAATGTGAGGCACAACAAAGTAAAAAGTTCAGGGATTCCTGCTGAATTATTTCATTTGGAGGAGTTAACAACACTTGACCTTTCTCACAATAGATTGAAGGAAGTCCCTGAAGGGTTAGAAAAGGCAAAATCATTGCTTGTATTAAATCTCAGTCATAATAAGTAAGTGCTTCATTGAATTATGTATTTGATTCTAACAAAGATTACAAAAAGTTATATTTTCGTTTTTATATTTTTTTTTTAATTCTAGGATTGAAAGCATCCCTCCAACATTATTTGTACAATTGACAGATCTACTATTTTTGGATTTGTCTAACAATCTCTTAGAGACATTGCCCCCTCAGACTAGAAGATTGGTGAACTTGCAAACTCTCATACTAAATGACAACCCTCTTGGATTATTTCAGTTGAGGCAAGTACGAAAAATATTTACAATGCTTGAAGGATATTAACTTATTCTGCTGTTAGTTAATTCCTATATGTATTTGGTAAAAAAATGACAATTTATAGCAGTGCAGCAAATATTAGAATTTGATTTTTATTAATAAACATTATAACTTAATTACTTTTATGATTTAATACTTGTTGAAGATCTGTGTATCTTCAATAGATATTTAAAATTGTTCATGTTACATAAGAAATATAAAGTGTTTTATTATAAAATGATGTTGCTATAACAGATTTTTTGCATTGTTCTTATAGGCAGTTACCATCCCTGCAAAGCTTAGAGACACTACATATGCGAAACACACAGCGTACACTAGCAAACCTTCCCACCTCTTTGGACACCCTCTGCAACCTCTCTGATGTAGACTTGTCTATGAATGCCCTCACCAAAGTTCCAGATGCTTTGTACTCACTGCAGAATCTTAAACGGCTCAACCTTAGTGATAATGAGATTAATGAAGTGTCATCAGGTAAGCATTATCATTGTCAGTTTATGCCATATTAGGTGTAAGTTCATCAAGGGGATAATAATTAATTCAAAAGTTTTTATTGTCTTAGAAACACATGCTAAAGTAGTATTTTCATTGGAATAGTCTGATTCTTGATAGAACATTTTGGTTGATTTCATCAAATTTAATCAACACCATCCTACTTACAACAAAAATTCTTCATTTATGGATATGAGTCTTCAATGTCATAAAGACACATATCAGTACAAAAGTGCCACAATTGTCTTTGTATTGAAGTACTTTGTATGATTATTTAAAGAGAATCTTGTATCTAATGTACTTGATAAACATTCTTTCAGCAATGGATATTTGGCAAAAGCTGGAAAGTATAAACCTATCTCGAAATAAACTAACTGCATTACCAGCATCATTATGCAAGCTGCAAAACTTAAGGAGGCTACATGTTGATGATAATCAGTTGGACTTTGAGGGAATACCTTCAGGGATCGGAAAACTTGGTGCCTTAGAGGTGTTTTCTGCTGCAAACAATTTGTTGAAAATGATACCCGAGGGACTTTGCAGGTAGGGGTTTGTAATTGACATAAATACAAAATAATGTTTTTATGATAATAAGATTACAGTTTGGAAAAATCTTCAAAAACTTTAATTACTGTAGGATTTGACAAGATTATTTTTCAATGTTTCTGTTTAAAATTGTTAAAATATTAATTGAACCATTGCATTGTTAGCTTCCATGAATTTTTACTCAAGCTATAAAGTATGTTTTTTACAGATGTGGATCCCTAAAGAAACTAAATTTAAGCTGCAATAAGCTAATAACATTACCAGATGCTATACATTTACTCAGTGACTTGGAAAGTCTGCAATTACATGGTAACCCAGATCTGGTGATGCCCCCAAAACCTGTGGAGAGACCGAAGGGTTCTGGTCTTCAGTATTACAATGTGGACTTCTCACTGCAGACACAGTTGCAATTGGCGGGCGCGGCTACGCCAGAATTAGTAGCACCTAATTGTAAGGACTTTTTATTTCTATGCTAAAACTATAGCAAAATTTTAAATACATACATAATTTTAGATGCACACTTGAATTTGTGTTTAAAAAAATGGTTGCATTATATTTTTATGTTCTGTCTCAAATCTTAAAAGGTAAATGAAAAAAAGCAACAGTGTACATGAACCTGTTAGTTCAGTGAAAAACTGATTTAAAAGAAGAAATATGTATGATGTGTAAGGACACCAAGGCATATAACAAAAAGAACATGTACTCCCCTTTAACGTGAAGTTTACAGTGACACTATCTTAGAAAAGTTAGTTAGAAATCTAGGTTAGAAAAAAATTACTTATTAGTTGTGTACGCCAGATTGTAATTAGTTTAAGGTAACTTTTTCGTTTTAGGACCTTAATAAAAAAATAAATTAATAATTGAATTGAATGGAAAAATATATAATAGAATTTTTGAATTTTAGCAGGTGCAGGTAAATCCGACCCCATAGCGCGCAAGCTGCGCCTGCGCCGTGGTCGCGCTGAGCCCGAGCAGAAGGACTCCGCAGTGATCCTGCGGGGCATGCAGGAGCAGGCCAACACGCAGAACGCTAATGAACTCCGTGACCAACCAAACAGTGAACTCAAGTATGATAACTTGCTATAATTATTACTCATTCATTGTTGTATGCTAATCTATGTATATATGTATATAAAACAAAGACGGGTTTGTTACAACACTCATAACTTGAGATATGCTGGACCAATTTGCCTGAAAGTTCGTAGGGAGATAGCTTAGGACTAGTAGAATGACATAGGATACTTTTAACCCCGGAAATTTGGGTTCTTTACGTGAAAACGGCGGGGCACAGCTAGAGTATGATAAGATTTGATTGTAGTAGATTTATTCGATATTTACTGGATCTTCTTAATTTATTTACCTTAAGAAAGTTACATTTTGAATAATAATAGCTTCCCTGACTGCTTTCGGCCATGGTGGTCAATCTAAACAGAGACTAGTCAGCTGCGCTGGAGATATAATGCACAAGTGTATCGCGGACACAGGTGCACTATCTATTCCTTTACTCTTATAACCTGATGGGACAGCAGACCGACATGACCAGAGAGAGATAAGGCGGCAGGACCGACAAGACACGTGCTCTCTGAAGCATGGGGGTTTTTCAACTCCTACAACTTTCCTGAGTAAGGGCTTTTTTGCCAGAAACATTTAAATAACTAAATTTTGTACCCATCCGGGATTCGATTCCGAGAATCCTCGATCTGTAGTCAAAGATGAAATCACTCACAGACCAACGAGGCAGGCAGTATTTTACAGGATCGATGTTTTTTTTCGGTATATATTACTAACTAGCTAATTTTTATTTTTTGAGTAGCTAACATTTGCATTGTTTTGTCCCTGCCCACATTATCCTACAAGCTATCCATTCCTATTTCTATCGTACATTCTTTGAAGACTCAGGCTAAAGGTCAATATGAATAATCGGGCAGACCACATAATATAATTGGCATAACAAATCAACAATTGGTTTAAATTGTTGATAAATATTCTAGATTTGTTTATGCACATGTTTGTAAATATGCTCTTATTCATTCATACCTTCCCCTGCTCATTACAAAAGACTTTATCTGCAGGAAGTTTATATGTCTCGTCTCAGTGCGAAAAATACAAAGCAACTTGATCTGTTTATTAAAATCTAGCTATATTTTTAATATTGTATTTGATATACTTCTTTATTATTATGTTGTTTCGTTTGATAACTCGGTAACTGAAAAACTTGTAATTTTTATTTCATTGAATAATCAATAATTTTGATAGTGTTTATTTTTATCTTTTTTTTACATTTTTAACCAAAATAGTGTACATCTTGTAAGTGTGTAAGATAGGTTCAATAATATATAGTTATATCGAATGTTAATTTTCTTTGCAGACCGAAGCGTTGGGATGAAAGTCTAGAAAAGCCACCATTAGACTACTCGGAATTCTTTGACGAGGACACGGGACAAACGCCAGGCTTACAAGTTTGGGAAATTGAGAACTTCATTCCAGCACCAGTTGATGAAGTGAGTATTTACCAAAAGTATCAGTAAAATATAAGAAGCCCTAGTTTATAGTAATTTTTTATAGTCTGTTTTAATTCCTACAAATTTTTTATTTTTTTGGAGATCAGTCATGTGTCTGCTTAACGCTAAAAACAGTGATGTATAAAATTTTTCAGGACATTTAATTATATTATTATCGCTTTAAATAAATGAGTAATATTTTAAAACATGTTGTATTGTTTATAAATATGCACTCCATCCACATTTTTTATAATGAATCAGGTTGCACATGGAAAATTCTTCGAGGGCGACTGCTACATCATTTTAAAGACGTCGATCGAAGAACAAGGTCAGCTCTCTTGGGACATACATTTCTGGATCGGATCTAAAGCTACTGTAAGTGCTTATTTAAATGCAAACTTGTTGTATTTGATTTCAATTCGTAGATTAATTTAAAAGTTTAAATACATTTTTTTATACTGTGAAACTTAAATTTTTAAATGGAACAAGAATTTACTTTTTGTTGTGAATTTTTTTTTTTACTTTAATATTACGTACCGTATTGTTTGTTAGCTTGACAAAGGCGCATGCGCAGCGATGCACGCGGTGAACTTGCGCAACTTCCTGGGCGCAAAACGCACGCAGCGCCACGAACAAGGCGATGAAAGTGCGGAGTTCCTCGCGCTGTTTCCTTTGCCACCTGTGTACATCAATGGTAGCCGCACGCCTTCTGGTTTCTTCACTGTTGACGACCCGGTGAGTAAGCGAAACTCACGTAAAGTACGCAGAATTCCTCGCAATGTTTTTACTGACACCTGTCTACATCAATGATAGCCGCAAGCCTTACCATATGCTATTCAGAAGTGTTGTCTATAGAAATTATCATCGCCATTTAGGTTGGTTGCCACTCATCATAAAAACTTAAACTTTTGCTTTATAAATTTACATATTTAATTAATAGAGATATCCTAACACAAGTATTTTATACTTAAAAGGATTTCTCAAATACTAAAGAAACTGTAAACTAATTATGTCAATGACAACGTTAAAGAATTCTGAAATAGACATACAAAAAAAAATACAAATCAATTAATAAGGTATTGAATTAAAGACTTTTTTACACTATTTCCACTATTTATTTAAAAACTTTCCACTATTTTTTAAATAAATAGTGGAAATAGTGTAAAAAAGTCTTTAATTCAATACATAAAATGCATTTCCACCAAGAAGTCACAATACAATCTATCAATTAAATTAATAAGGTCCTTACATACAAATTTATATTCAACGTGCTATATTTGTAACTCCGCACAAAAACAGTATCTTCAGCTTTAAATAAAATCCTTTAAAAAGTATTTTATTTAAAATGGAAAGTACTCGCGTTAAAACAAACACAAGATTATACTAGTATCTTCAGCATTTTCACCAATGTTTCAGCACTACGTAACGCGCCTGTACCGCGTGCACGGGGCGGGCAGCAGTATACACCTGGAGCCGGTGGCGGTGGAGGCCGCCTCGCTTGACCCGAGATACGTCTTCGTGCTGGACACGGGACTCGTTATATATTTGTGGTAAGGTATATTTATTGAATTAATGAATGAATAATGTACACACCAAAATAAAATAGACAAATAAAGGCAATAAATTATTATTAAGAATAATGTAAATTTTGGTTATTACATCTATGGTAAATAAATGATTTCTTCCTTTCTATATGGTAAAAAAAATATAATAAAGTAACTGCATATATCGAGGCTTTATGGCTATTGAGCCATCTCTTCCAGGCATTTACAGATAGAGAGACATGGACAAATAAAATTTGACAGTTATTTACTTGGAATATAAAGATTCTTTTTTATTTTGAAGCGAATATGTTCGAAATGTAAATGATGGAAGGGCTAGTTAGTGGGTTCACAATAGTGTGAAAATTTTACAAATTAATAATGTATTTTTTATTTTTAAGCCCCGTTGCGTAAAAATCAAATAAAATAAAAGTGTATCAATATTGACATATTTAGTTTGACAAATAGCTAAAATGCCATAATAAATAAAACATATAAAATTGTTAAAACTCTTTGTCTAGGAATGGCAAGAAAGCGAAGAACACGCTCAAGTCTAAAGCTCGACTGTTCGCCGAGAAGATAAACAAAGAAGAGAGGAAGAATAAGGCGGAATTGATTGCAGAACCTCCCGGCAAGGAGCCTAGAGGGTTTTGGGAAGTTCTCGGCTATGACGGTGATATGCCTTTTGTTCCTGAGGTAGGTGTAATTTTATTCTATTACTAGCTGCGCACCAGGGCTTCGCTCCCGTGGAAATATCGGGATGATATATAGCCTATAGCCTTCCTCGATAAATGAGCTATCTAACACTAAAAGAATTTTTCAAATCGGACCAGTAGTTTCTAAGATTAGCGCGTTCAAACAAACAAACAAACAAACTCTTCAGCTTTATAATATTAGTATAGATAATATAAAGTTTTTCAAGTGAGTTGTAAGAACTATGGGAAATTTCAAAAATGCTGAAAAAAACTTCTTCGAGGCAGATTTTGGCGAATATAAAAATTACATCATTCTATTTACAAAAACAAAAATATATTGAACAACAGCCTCTTTCATGTGTTTCTATCTCTCCGCGACTGCTCTTGAGATTTATTTTACGTTTCTCATATTTTCTGATTAAGTCCTGAAAAATTCGACTAAAAAGTGATTCTGTATATTATTTATTACCGCGGTTTCGCTCGCGTAACTTCTGATCTCGTGGTTATTCCGAAATTCAAAATGGCTACTTTAAACGTTACTCTGAATCCATACCTATATATACCAAGTTTCATCACAATCGTTTCAGTATTTTTGCGTGAAAGATTAATAAACATACATCCTCACAACTTTCTCATTTATAATATTAGTTTGATGTTGCAGACGTCCGTAGACTGCGATCACTCACTTAACATCAGGTGAACCGCATGTCCCACTTGTCTGCTATATATAACATATATAGGTGTTTTTTACTATTTTACGTCAAATAACATAGATTTATTGTGTTGGGTATCAGGAGCACGTGCGGGAAGACTTCACGTGGCCGGCGCCGCGGCTGTACCGCGTGGAGCTCGGCATGGGCTACCTGGAGCTGCCGCAGACGGAGCGCGCGCAGCTCGCCCGCGACGCGCTCGCCACGCGCAACGTGTACGTGCTCGACGCGCGCCTCGACGTGTTCGTGTGGTCAGTATCACCTATATTCAAATTCAACATTCAAAATTCAAATTCAAAACATTTTATTTGCCAGAATATAATAGTGATGGATTCTAATACATTCTACTTAAATATTGAGTGTGCAAATTAATAGTTACATTAAATTATTATAAAATTATACAGATAATAAATAGATCGAAATTCAAATAGCCATTTCAAAATTTATACATATAAAAACGTCAATATTAATTAATTTCACCTAAGTATTCATCGATGTCATAAAATTGTTTCTTCATCAACCATTGCGTCAACCTTCGGCGAAATAAAGTCATATATATATACTAGCGACCCGCCCCGGCTTCGCACGGGTGCAATGCTGATATACTAAATACGCTACAGAAAAACTGTGAACGTTGTTTATAAAAAAACATAGCGGCCCGCTCCGGCTTTGCACGGGTTTAAAATATGTAACTCACTGAAAAAATGATAAAATCAATCCAGTAGATTTGATTTATTCATTTACTGCCCGTAGCCCGCACGCGTTTTTGGAGTACTTAAAACAATTCCCCTTTCCTTATCTTTGGAATATCTTTAATACACAATATTTTCACTTTTTTTTACGCGTCGCCGTAAACGCTACGTTCCGCAATTTTTAAATCTGTACATCTTCAAAAATATTGATTTAAATCAGATGCTGTAAAAGGCCAAATAGATCTATATTAAATCAACAATGTATTTAAGGTATTTAATTGGATAAGGATTAATGCTGTATTGGTTAAAATCGCTTCGAATATTAGTCATTATTTGTCGTAAAAAGTAAATGACAAAAAATGTTATTGTGGGATATCCATAAGAGATAGACATATACCATCGTGGAGTTTTCTGTAGACCTTTTCATTGTGTACAATACTTAGTACATTATTTTGATAAATCTCGTAGGATTCAGCCTGCGTTTGCAATGTAAGCAGAAAAAATGTAATTATTTGCGACATCACATTAGAAACCTCAAAAATAACAGTATTTGTCCACTATTTAATGGATGATATTATACATAAAAACCTTCCTCATGAGTTACTCTATCTATTAAAAAAAACCGCATCAAAATCCGTTGCGTAGTTTTAAAGATTTGAGCGTTCATAGGGACATACAACATGACACATGACAGAAAAAGCGACTTTGTTTTATACTATGTAGTGATAATACACACACAAGACATATACCTGCCTCGGTTTTTTTTTGTGAGGTGATTCTCACAGTTAGCCAGAAGGGCTTCTACTGTTTAACGCGGACTTTTCAGACGAACTGAAGGTTCGCCTAGGCTAGCGACATGCCTGAGGGCGTTCTCCTCTGAAGGGGATCACGAACCTCGGCTTGGGCTGTCGCTGGAAGAGAGGGGGCCTGAAGGGCCTGAGTCGGACGGAGGCTGTCTCGTTGCTCTAGTGGTTGCATTTTGACCTCAGACCGAGAGGTGTCGGGTTCGATTCCTGGGCGGGTCCAAAAATATGTTATTGAGATTTTTCTTACAAAAAAAACTCAGTAACATATAAAATAACAGTAACAGTAGAATTAGTAGGCCATAGTTTTAAGTTATCGAACATCTTGTTACCGTATACCCATTTTATTACTTTATTTTTCTTTAACGGGAAAAAATCAAACAGCTACATTATGTAAATAATATGTTACAAGTAAAATAACATATTGTCTAGAGTAAATAATTATTACCACTATTAATCTTATAAGTTTCCTTTATATGGGTTGCCTGGCAGAGATCACTCTGTACATTATAATTGCAACTGTTATTTTAAGTGTCTCATTATAATGGTGAACAATAATATTTTTGTTTGTTTGTTTGTAAATAAAAATGCTCTTTACAATAAGGTTCGGCAAGAAGTCGTCGCGGCTGGTGCGCGCGGCGGCGGTGAAGCTGGCGCAGGAGCTGTTCAACATGGTGCCGCGGCCCGAGCACGCGCTCGTCACACGGCTGCAGGAGGGCACCGAGACACAGGTAATTTTTTTTTAATGTTATAGCAGGCGGGTGACACAGGCTTTTTAGAACTTTTTTTTAGGCAAGTGAAGCACGCGGTCGGGCGATGTCAAGTGATGGACCGCAGCCTATGAACATTCATAACATCTGAGCGTCGCAGATGCTT
>LQNK01003349.1:119260-165264 GCA_001586405.1 Phoebis sennae
TTGGCGGCTGGAAGGAAGGGGGGGGGGGATAAGGAGACCAATGATAATAATAATAAATATAATAATAATAAATATTCCTGGACATTTAACACAATTGATGGTGCAGGTGCAGAACAGGTTGGTAGAAGATTGGGATGGGAATATAGGCCTCCGGACTCCCCTTCACCATACGAAACACTGCATGATGATTCACGTCGATCTTCTGCTGCTGGTAATTGCACCGGTCCAAGCTTGGCCCAATCGTGAAATACTCGGCATCCACTTTTTTATTGTTGAAGATGTTGTGCAGCAGAATTACCCTTAGACGCATTTATTTTTATTAAATGCTCAATTAGTCAAACTATTTATTATATTTAATACAGAACCATTCTAGGTTACAAACAAACCATTTCACCTAAACACTTCCATGGTTAAAGTACTGGTTATTTTCATTTTCACTATCACCGATTTATTATTTGCCAGGTGTTCAAGACATACTTCCTGGGTTGGGAGGAGGTGATCGCCGTGGACTTCACGCGCACTGCGGAGTCTGTCGCACGCACTGGGGCAGATTTAGCGGGATGGGCACGCAACCAGGAGACCAAGTATGTTATTAAAATTAATGAATGAATGAACAGAATTAAGGCAACAGTAAATTCAGATTCAGTATTTATTGGAATTTGTATTTATTATTATAATCTGTTTTTTATAATCAATGTAAAAAAGTATAATAGGAATTTTGTTTTAAATAAAATATCATATCACTAACCGCGCCCTGCGATTTCACCCGCGTAACTTCTGATCCCGTGGCAACTCTGGGATTAAATGTAGCCTATGTGTTATTCTAAACCCTCTATATAGCCACACCAAGTTTCATCATAATCTGTCCAGTTGTTTGTGCGTCAAGTTAATATCGCATTTATAATATTAATTAGAAGGATATTCAAGGTCACAAAAAATAAATTTAGCCTATACTCACCGTAACTTGTGAAATAACTGCAATAAATAATTTAGGACGGACCTGTCAGCATTGTTCACGCCGCGTCAGCCGGCCATGTCTGCGGCGGAGGCGAAGACGCTCGCGGACGAGTGGAACGAGGACCTGGAGGCCATGGAGGCGTTCGTGCTGGAGGGCCGCCACTTCGTGCGCCTGCCCGACGCCGAGCTGGGCGTGTTCCATAGCCACGACTGCTACGTGTTCCTGTGCAGATATGTGCTGCCCGCCATTGAGGATGAGGACGGTGTGTTTTTGTTTAATTGGAATTTGAAACTCTTACGTCCTCCGAGTATTATAAATGTAAGGATGAGGAAGGTGAGTTTTTAGTTTTAGTTTATAGATCGTGTTTCCTACTGTCGTATTAATATTTTTAATTAAAAATAGGGATTGTGGCGTCACGTGATGACACTATTCCTAAATCGCGATGCTGAAATGTTTTCGTCGTTCTCCAAACATCTAAATAAAAAAAACATCAATCCTTGAGGTCTAACGGTCTAATCACCCTGTTCTCTGGAAGAATTAAAACATCAGGATATTTTTCTGTCAATTATGCCGCAACTACTAAACGGCTTTTGATGAAATTGTTTTGACCTATCCCGTGAAATGTACCGTTACTCTCAATATTCACCATATTGTAAGGCGATCTATACCCCGAAATTAAGTTCGGATACTAGTATATCTGTAGATTTTTTTATATGTACCTTGCTGAAATCGTTTGTTTGGAAATGATTGCTGATTGCCAGTAAATCTGCCTTTTAGTACACTTCAGTTATTTTCTTATTATGTATCTTCTTCCTCCTGTACAATAAATTAATAAATAAATCAGGGGAGGAGCTGGACGAGGACGCGGAAGCCGAGGCCGCATCGTGGGTGGTGTACTTCTGGCAGGGCAGGAAGGCGCCCAACATGGGCTGGCTGACCTTCACGTTCGGTCTGGAGAGGAAGTTCAAGCAGCTGTGCAAGCGCCTCGACGTCGTGCGCACGCACCAGCAGCAGGAGAGCCTGAAGTTCATGGCGCACTTTAAGAGGCGCTTCATTATAAGGGATGGCAAGCGGAATGCTAAAGTGGTGAGTTGTTTTGTTCGTGACTAGTTGAGCTCTGCGGTTTCAGCCCCCCCCCCACGTTCCAGTAGGATTTTTGAGATAAAAGGCATGAAGAGAAAGGTCAAGCAGCTGTGCAAGCGGCTCGACGTCGTGAGGACGCACCAGCAGCAGGAGAGCCTCAAGTTCATGGCGCACTTTAAAAGGCGGTTCATTATTAGGGATAGCAAGCGGAATGCGAAAGTGGTGAGTTTTGTTCGTGACTAGCTGAGCTCTGCGGTACAAACGTGTGTATCTCCCGTTCCAGTAGGATTTTTGAGATGAAAGCTATCCTATATTTTTTCTCAGGTTTCACACAATCTCTGTACAAAATCCTGATTTGGATGTAATTTTTCTTTCAGTAGTTTCGGAGCATATTTAATTCAAACAAACAAATATCAAAAAAAAATCAAAATCAAAAACAAATCAAAAATGTTTATTCAGTAACAATTAGTTTACAGTTTCTTTAGTATTTGAGAAATCCTTTTAAGTATAAAATACTTGTGTTAGGATATCTCGCTCTTCCTTTGTATACATAGCACAATTGTTACACAAATAATATTGTTCCTTTAAAGAAAATAAAAATGACAAATATCAAATATTTCTTCTTTATAAAATTAGTATTGGTCTATACTAATTTTTTTAGTAAGACTGATTATTTTTGTAATGTTTTGTAAATAAAATCCTATAACGTTACCCACGATTATTAAATTTTATTAATTATTTTATATGTTTTTACATAGGAGGGTCGGCAACCCGTTGAGCTTTTCGAACTTCGCAGTAACGGATCTGCGCTGTGTACTCGCCTGGTACAAGTCAAGGCAGACGCTACTCAGCTTAACTCTGCTTTCTGGTAAGTATTTAAATAGTACAACTAAGCTGAGAATTATCTTACCATAGATGCTTATCCATGGAAAGAGCTTCAATTACATCTCAACTAAAAATGGGACTTATCGCCTTAAAATGGCAATTCTTTGGGTGGTAAAATCATGAACGACGTTATTTATAAAAATATACAATTCGGCAATACTATCCGTGCAGGAAAAAAAGTATCGATTTCCATAGTGCACATATATGTGTGACGCACAACTTAGAAAATAATTGTGTATAATCAAAATATAACTGATCAGTATCAACATTTTTTTAACAGTTACATCCTAAACGTGCCGCTAGAGGGCGCCAAGGAAACGTCGTCCGCCATCGTGTACGCGTGGATCGGCGCCAACTGCGACCCGGACTCCGCCAGGCTCATCGAACTCATCGCAGAAGAGAAGTTCAACAACCCGTGGGTCAGCTTGCAGGTAAACCTTTCAATATATAAATATAAATCGTGACAAATAGCAATCAATCATATCAATCATAAACATTTTAAAAATACGAATTATGATCAATTGCTTGTTGTACTTGATAATAATAAAATAGTAATCAGTGGGCTTAGACAAGTGGCAGAAACGCTAATAGAATAGCTTAATAAATGTATGGAACTGACATATCGTTACCGTAACGATATGTCAGTTCCATACATTTATTAAGCTATTCTATTAGCGTTTCTGCCACTTGTCTAAGCCCCCAGGTTATATATCAGTGTAACGACATATGTTCCACGTCGTGATTCTTCTTTATTTCTGAACGTAGCGTTCAAGCGTAACGCTCTCTGATTGGTCGCCGCGGTTTCATTTCTCGCGCCAAAACGAAGCTTTCGAGAAGCGACGAAAAAATTTTATCGTACTATTCATAATATTTGCCCAGAACTCTCTGATTCAAAAAAAGTCTCGAAAATTTAACAAAGGAAGCAAAGAATTAAAATTTGAACAAATCCATACATAATCAATGATATATAATAATATCTGAATGTTGGTGTGTCATTCACGCTGCAAACCTTCTTCTGGAATCACTCTATTTATTAAAAACCGTTGCGTAGTTTTAAATATATAAGCATACAAAGGGACATAGGTACAGAGAAAGCGACTTTGTTTGATATTATGTCTATTATAACATGAGTTATGTCGTTGTCGTCGCAGGTGCTAACGGAGGGCAGCGAGCCGGACAACTTCTTCTGGGTGGCGCTCGGCGGGCGCAAGCCGTACGACGCGGGCGCCGACTTCCTCAACTACACGAGGCTCTTCCGCTGCTCCAACGAGAAGGGCTACTTCACCGTCTCCGAGAAGTGCACTGATTTCTGTCAGGTATAAGTAACATACTATTATTTAAAATTTTATTTTAATTTCCGCAGTTATACTTAGATATTAACAGTTTTGTAATAATATAAGTTTTTCTCTTTTGTACATACCTGTTATTGATGTATACATCATAGCTTACTAGATATACATGTTTCGATTTATATTACTCTAAGTTTTTATGTGTATACTGTTGGTATGGCTAATATATAAATAAATAAATAAATAGTACACATTCGAGGGAATGTGATAATGTTTCGGTTTGTGAACGTGCATATTTGGCATACTTGAACATTTCGGAATATTGTAACATCCTCGCTATATATAACTTCAAAAATTTATATATTTAACATCCATTCTGGCCGATTTAACTTTGCTTAAAACAATATTGTAACATCCTCGTATATATAAATTAAAAAACTTAACATTCCTCCTGACCGAATTTCGGCTACAGCGGTCAGTCTCTGTAAAGACCAGCTAACTGCGAAAAATAAAATAGTGCACAAGTGTGTGATGCACTTACTATTCCTTCACACTCATGATGGGATGGCACATCGACATGAGTTGAGGGAGATAAGGCGCAGGACCGACACCTTTACGTGCTGCATTTGTCTTCCCAATCCTTTTAAAACTAGAGTGAATAAATAGGTATTAAAAAACGGACGCAAATATACGTCCCACAAAATATACATATATTACGCGTGGATAATGTAGGTTTTGAATGATAAAAGTATTTTTAAAATCGGTCCAGTAATTTATGAGCCTATTCATTACAAACAAACAAAGTTTTCCTCTTCATAATATTAGTGCAGAAATACAATAGAAAATGATCATAATATGGTTTGTGTGTCGGGTGTAGGACGACCTCGCGGACGACGACATAATGATCCTGGACAACGGCGAGCAGGTGTTCCTGTGGCTCGGCGCCAAGTGCTCCGAGGTCGAGATCAAGCTCGCCTACAAGTCTGCGCAGGTGACTATGCTTTTAATATGCTCAAATTTTGGACTTATTCAATATCTATTTATCTTGATATAGCATAGGCTAAGAGTTTATGTTTTTTTTTGTATGTTTATGATGAACATATATATTTTTTATGTGGATTCTTATGAATGTTTTGTGAATGACTACTTTTTGTAGTAATTCTCCTTTCGTATGTTTATATTTTCGCGAAATACTTTAATACTTTCATGGTTGTATACATTTTGCCTTGTACAATTTTTGTAGTATAAAGTCACATTTCGTAGAAGATATAAAATTCAAATTTACCAGTAACTACAAAACTTTTAAAAAATCAAGCTATTTGAAGAACTGAGTGTTTTATATGTTTTCCCATTTGTGTATGAAATATAACCAAAATTTTAAAATTATTTCTTAGGTGTACATCCAACACATGAACACAGTTCAACCAAACAGGCAACGGAAACTGTTCCTCACTCTCAAAGACAAGGAGTCTCGCAGGTTCACCAAGTGCTTCCACGGCTGGGGGGAGCATAAACGACCTCCGGAATAAAAATGTTTAGAAATAGTATTAGCATAAGGAAATAATAATTCAAATGATTCATTGATATAGTGTTATTAGCAAATTCCCACCTGAAATTAAAATCAAAAATCTTCTTTACTCTACTTATTGTTTCTATTCATATTGTCTCAAATTTTATGTTTCTGTGAATAATTATTATTATTAGCTGTGGTATGATAGGCCACTTAGGATGTGAGTTTATACAAAAAATTGCAAGTTTTACCAAAAATAACGGCCTTTGCATAATAATTGGTATGAAAGTGTATTATATCTTATCTACATTATCTTTATTTAGTATTATATGTCTGGAATTTGCTTATACTATAACAATGAATTATTTATTACATCAAAATTCATTAAAATATTTATCCTTTAGGTTATAATTACTAAATTCTAATTTATAGCGAAGCTATTGTTATGATTTTTGTAACTGACATTACAATAAAAATAATGTTTTAAATATTTTACTCAGGATTTCTAATAAATAAGTAAACCGATACAAAAATATAAACATTAATGTAAAAAAAGATTGATTAAAATACAAAACAAGCAATTAAAATATCCTAAAAGCAAATATGCTAGTCATTATCATGTATTACTGTTCTCCCATCTCATAACGAGACTATATTTAAATTTTAAATAGTTGACCTGCAGTTATCTTAATTCCAATCCTGTGTTAATGAACCTTATGCATAGTTTTTATTCATTAATTTATAATATCAAATAATAATATAGCATATGCACAAATAAAAAAAATAGAATGGTACAGTATGAATGGACTCATATTTATAATTGAACAAGGAGAGAGCAAAAATCTATAAAACTTATTGATTCAATATCTAGTTGTTTACTGAGGATCAACTGAATTTTAATATACATGCTGATTTGTATGTAATTATATACCTCAAAACACTTCACATTGAGGGATATCATGCAAATAAAAGACTGAATCATGCCATTTCATCTTTATTCTTCACTTTCACTTAAAACATTAGCACAAGTTATCTTAAGTTGGCATTTGTAATATAAATAAAACTAAAATAAATTTTGACTAGCTTAATTTTCAGACAGTTACAACAAGCCATAAATATCTATCAAGCAAACCTTATACATAAACTGAAGCAAATGTAAATATGCCCATAATAAATAAGTCTTAGTCAATGTGTACATATTTTATGTGAATGAAGCTTTTATCAATATAGAATCTGGATTAATTATATAACCATTTCTCTTTTGTGAATTGTGATTAGCACAAATATTTTATTAAACTTTGTAACCATCCTACAATAAAATTTAACAATAGAACTTGTTTTTATTTTATACCCGTTTAAGTGTTATGTCTAAAATGTATGAGAAGTGAGATTCATAATTAAATATGATAATTATTATAGTTTTACACTAGTAACTAGTCATCATCATCGTCATCGTCGGAAGGTACAAACAATTCATTTTCTTCTAAGAAATTTGCAATATTCTTACTGATTGCTGCACCAATAAGAAGTCCGGGGATCACAGCGCACACAACACTTAATAAACCAAAAGGAGTTTTCTCAGGCTCGGGAAGTATTGCTCCGCTAGGTGTTGTTGTAGCTGTTCTCTTTTGTAACACATTATCTTTACGCACATTTGCGTTTGATTGTAAAATAATACGGGTAAAACGCCTCAAAGACATTTTAGTAATTGTTTTTCTCAGTTGAAATGAGAAAATGTCTTATTATTATTAATAGCTCAATGGCAATTTTATTATAGTTCGGGTGTCGGAATTGATATTGACACTTGACAGAAATACAAATATTTCCATGGGTTATCATCACACAAAATTAATGCATATTATGGCATTAATTTTGTGCGATGATAAAGTATTTCTTTGAAATTAATACTCATCGTAAGATCTTCAGTCAGAATAAAAGAAGTCATACTCAGCATACTATTTCATCGTATTTATAGCGTAAGCGTAGTTGCGTTAAGTTATGGGCCCTATGCACGGTACCGAGCTAAGGGCCCTTATTGTTGTTGTGAAGATATTCCTCAGGGAATACCTACCTCAGGGTCTATCCACTACTCCAATCCAATCCAATGTACTCTGTGGGTCTATCAAGTATGATGCTCGTGAATCTTTTAAATAAGGCCGATATGGCTTGATTATGTCAGATTCAAATCCATCTTTTAAACTATTTTTAAGGATTTGATGATATTTAATCATTTTAAAGATAGGAAAGGATAATAATTATTATCTATATATATAAAAATGAATTGCTGTTCGTTAGTCTCGCTAAAACTCGAGAACGGCTGAACGGATTTATCTTATCTTGGTCTTGATTTTTCGTGGAGGTCTAGGGAATGTTTAAAAGGTGAGAAAAATTCGAATAATTGCCGGGTCCACGCGAGCGAAGCCGCGGGCGGAAAGCTAGTTAGTGATACAATATTTTATGGTATGTAGTATGTACATACACATTTGTTTATGTTTTCGTCTATTCTTTTTGATATTTGTTTTTTGATGTCAAATTCCAAATGTCAGTGGCGTAAAAATATGACATTTAATTCATAACAATTTGTGCATAAATTTATTAGATTTAGAAACTTAATAAATAACTAAGAAAAACAAAATGAATATAACATTGACTAGTTTGGAAGCTTTGATTTGTAAGTTTGTTTATATTTTGTAGTAAGAAATTGTTTTTCATTTATTAATCACTATAATTTTCTTCAGTAAAAGCAACACATGAATCATTACCACAACCTGATGGAGCTGCGATAGAAGCCTTCTGTGCTATTATGCGAGATGCCCCTGAAGGTGCACATCTCGCTGCGCAGGCTCTTGCATCTCGTATTCACGTCCAAAATGCTCGCGAGGCAATTTTAGCACTCTCTATGTTAGATCGCTGTATGCGTAAAAGCGATTCAAATTTTCACGCTGAAATTGGTAAATTTCGCTTCTTAAATGAAATGATAAAACTTGTATCACCAAAATATTTAGCTGATAGAACTGCACCTGAAGTTAGAACAAGGGTGAGTTGTTATCACACAGTAATAAATTTAATAACATACTTATACGTTAAATAAAGTACTGTTTATCAAGTTTAGATTTTTAGTCAATCATTATTTGTTTTAAAGGTGCTTCAACTTCTTCATGCTTGGTCAATTGAGTATCCAAAGGAAAATAAATTCAAAGTGGCCTATGATATGCTTAAAAACCAAGGAGTTATTAAAGAAACACCACAGCCATTGCCTCCAGAAGACACAGGTGTAACATCTCGGCCTAGAGCTAAAAATGCTATTTTTGAGGATGAAGAGAAATCAAAGCTTTTGCAGAAACTGCTTCAGAGCAAGAAACCAGAGGACCTGCAACATGCTAATAGATTAATAAAAACTATGGTAAAAGAGGTAGGTACTTACCATATTTATGTTTTTATTTTTTATTGACAAAAAAAGATCTTTAACCTAATTAATAATATGCAAGAACTTAAATTTATATTTTTTAGGAAGAAAAAAGAAATGAAGCAAATAGTAGAAGGGCTCAAGAGGTTAGTGCAGCACTAGATAGTGCAGACCTCCTGCGGGACATGCTGGACCATGCCGAGGAGGCTTCCTCTGATGAGGAACAGTTGATTCACGAGCTCCACGCCAGTTGCACTAGGTTGAGACCAGTGCTTCAACATCTAGCTGCATCTGAGGCACAGGTCGAAAATCTCAGTAAGTTTAGTTTGTGTTCTTAAAATTCATTAAATGTTTTACCATACAGATACACTAAATTAAGTCCTTTTTGTATGCTTTTACAATGAATTAAACTGATAGCATTTTCCTGTTGAAAATAATCACACAAATTTTCCTTATTTATCAATATTCTCTTAATTAGTTAAACATATTTATAATTAAAAGTAAAAGATATCTAACAATTTCATCTTTATAAACTACATAAACTTACAAAATTTCAGGTGACATTCTTCATGCAAGTGATGTCCTTGATAAAGTGTTTGAAAAGTATAACAAATTCAATTTAGATAAGAAGAATAAAGTTAAAGCTCATAAAGACCTACCAGTACCAAATAATGACAGTCTTCTTGATTTTGCTGGAGTGTCCACTGCTAAAGAGGATGTGGTAGAAAATAAAGTGATAGATGAGTTAGGTGACATATTTTCAAGTGAAAATAGCGGTGGTTCTGTGCAGCCACTGAAACCAGTCAATTTAATGGATAATGGTTCGTAATTTGTATTTTTTTACTTCATTTTAATAATAATAGTTCTTAAATTATATTTTTCTTTATTTTGAGCCAAATCGAAAAATATAATATTTTTGATAATTTAATGAAATATTTTTGAAAATTGTAATATTTGCATCTTTAGACATATACTATTTATAATTTAATTAATAATATTTTGATATTTATTTCTGAACACCTATAATATTCTATTATTTTTATCTCATTTTAGATGATGCAAATATACTAGGTGATAAGACAAAAAAAGTTGAGGGCTGGAATGAGTTGGATTCCCTTGGGGAACAACTTCTGAAGCAATCCCTACCTGAAAATGCCAAAAGAATAGACAATTTTAACCAGTGAGTATAATACTACAATAGCATTTCATTTATTAAATAAAAAGTTGTATTTGTTAAAATTTCTTCTGTCAAATAATGATATGTTCAATAAAATATGTGACTAATATTTGCTATTATTGCAGTAAGTCATCCAAAAAGATTCCAATGAATGCTTTAGAAAAATCATCACCAAAACATGAAATCACACTAACTAATAGTGAGGCACTACTTGATCTCGACTTCTTCACAAAGAAAGTAGACGAAAGCACAAAATCATCACCTGAAATTAATGCTTCAAACACAACTAATGATGACATAATGGTAGACATTACTGACGCACCATCAAATGTTTTGAATAATAATACAAACTCAAATAGTGCTTTAGATAAAATATTAGATTTAAGTGCTCCATTAGAAAATGTGAATAGCATTCCAACTACAGATAATAGAGAAATTACTACAGTTGATGATCAGAAAGAGAAAAATAAACAAGAAATAAAGTCACTATCGGACATCAGTGTGACATTACAGAGCGTGCACCCGAGTAAGGTGCCGCCACTGACGGCTTTTGAGGAGGAGGATGGGGTAACTGTAGTATTACATTTCTGTAAAGATAAGCCGAGGCCTGACGTAAGCGTAATTGTAATATCGACCAGGAGTAAACACGAAGCTGCAATAGAGGATTATAAATTTCAGGCAGTTGTGCCAAAGGTAAATAATTTTTTTTTTCACGATAAATTCAATAAATTTATATTTGAGTCTTTTAAATAGAACATACATAGGAAAAACATTAAATAGCATAGTTATTCTTGCATTTAGTGAGATTATACTTTATATGATTTTATGGTGCTTACATAATTTTATTAAAACTTGCTTTTACCGAGAAAAATACAAATAATAAGCTATATTTTCACATAAATAAACACACTGGTAGTTTATCATCAGAGCTATCATTCCAGATGTTCCTAAACATATCCTCTGTATTTTCATTTTGGACTAAGGACTTTCATTAACATTAAGGACAGTTTTAGGCTGATTTTAGAGTCATGCTGACGTATTAGTATTAGTTATATACTTTCGACTATCATTTCTATTAGTATTAGTAATATAAGTATAGTACTACTAGTATATATTAGTAAATAAGGATCTCTGAACATTTCCAGGGTTGCAAGGTCCGCTTGCTGACGCCGTCCAGCACAAGCCTGCCCGCCTACAACCCGTTCCTGCCCCCCCCGGCTCTCACGCAAGTGATGTTAGTGGCCCGCCCCCCGACCCGCGCCCACATCGACCTGAAGTTCGTCATCACGTACTCCTGCGACGATGACGTGTACTCCGAGATGGGGGAGGTGAAGCAACTCCCGCTTGACGATATTTAGTGATTGTGTGATCTGATTGGGATCTCATGCTAGGAGAGTTTGAATTTAAACCACGATGGTTGTTGGTTACTGTGAAAGTACAAAAATATTGTCACATTCATATGTGAGATTTGGTACAATTTATTGTTGTCCATACAAATAAAGTTACCACAAATTCAAAACCTGAAATTCATAAATCGGTTATTTGGTATTACACCATGTTTTATATTAAGATGACTTTAAGGTAGAGGACTTTATATTCCTACCCCCTATTCCTATTCTATAGTATTATACATATACCCTAAAAACTGAACACTTATTCTAGCATGAGATCTATAAGCCTTTTTATGTACTTTAATTTAAATGCTTAAATGAACAAACGCGATGACTGTTTTATTATATAAATATAGGTTAGGATTTTATTTGTACTTGAACTTTATTTTATAATGTCGATTCTAGTCCAAAAAATCTAAATTGCATTTATGAACATTCCGTGTGACTTATTTAGAATTTATTTTGAAATTATTTAAAACAGTATTATCTTAAAGAATATATTGATGACAAATTTACAAGAGTCCTAGTATTGGTGTTGTGTAGAAATTTAAGCAATGTATTTATTACGAACATTGTGACTATCTTATAACAGTGCAATAGACATTGGATATATTTTATGCTTAGTATAAAGATGTTAAAATAAATATATTATCTGCTTAGTAAGGCGTATCATTTCTATTTAATTCTAAGTTATTTTTCCCTATTTGTTTATGCAAAATAAAATGAGCAAATGTCGTCAAATTTTTCTTTATTACAAAAACAGTATTTACACAATATGTAGAAATATTTACAAGTTAAATGCACGAACAAAACGTCAATATAATCTAAGACTACGAGTTTTCTTATCCTAGTAGTGTCGATCCTATACATAAAGTAATGACCGTTTTAGCATATTTATATGAACACAACTTCCTGCTATCATACAACCAATATATGTATATGAATCTTATTTTTGAAGGGCATACACATTGATCGTTCTAGTGACTAGTCAAGGCTAGTCTTCTAGTTTTTAGGTATAAAAAAAACCTATAATGGTTTTCTTAATTTTAACTGTACCAATAATTGTATTGTACCATTTTGCAACTTTATTTTTTTGTATTCTCAAAAAGTATCATTACTCCGAAAACATTATAACACAATACAAATTCAGAAGGTAATCCATGTCTCATATAAACTAGACAGGTTGATCACGAAAAGCAAGTGCGGTGATGGGTTTCTGATGGCCGCAGTACTCGCGCTCCAGCGTGCCCTTCTCCAGGTTCCACAGCCGCGCGTAACTGTCCGACGATCCTGACGATAACACATGATTATTACATTTTCTTTATAAATACTAAATTACTAACATTAGAGAATTACAATTTGTCAATATTACCACTGTTGTTAATAATGGTTCGCTTAAATATTTGCTCTCAAATACTGATACAAGAATCTTTTTTAAGACCTTCATCGAAAAAAGAATGTCAGTCTTAACTGTGTAACTAATGAATAAAAGGAGCAGTGATTTTTATATATTAAAGAGCATTTTTAATCTACTTCTCATATTAGTTGACCACCTTAGAATATACTTTTTCTGATACAAATAATTCTCCGAAAGAATATGAAGGTTTAGTATGGTTCGATATTACAAAATTTATCATAAATAAAAAAATGGTTATATAATAGTTGGGCGAAGGAAAAGTGAGGCGGAGGCGTGACTTCGTAACATCCGAGAGACTGGACAGGAATCGCAAGTGCTGCGACGGGTCACCCTCGCTACTTAGAGTGCACTCTAAGGGCCGGTTTCTATAACGGAACGTCATAGTGTATAAAATACGAATTGTTTTCATTAACGAGCGTTAGAATCAATCAATCGAAACCAAGATTTGGTGGTTATGTTAACGCCACGTTTATTATAGATACGCTTTAGACATACGCCTAGAAGGATATTGTACGGTTCGCAAACAAGACTACTCGTTTTGTTTTTATAGGAACTGGGCATAAAAAGACATGAAACAGACGCTCACCGGTGAAGAGGTAGCGCGAGTCGATGGTGAAGGCGGCGTCCCACACCCAGCGCTGCGTGTCGTGTCGCAGCTCGCGCACCAGCGTCCAGTCCCGCGTGCGCCACACGCGCGCCGAGCAGTCGCCCGACGTCGTCACCAACATACTGAGAACGATATTCATTGCAACTTTACATGTTTTTTATATTTTTTGGTTTTATTTGTTACCATACAGTATTAAGACATAGAAATCCATATTATCTAAATACAACATTAATAAATTAAGGTTACTAAACAAGGTCTTACAAATATAACGAATAAAACAGAGAAGTTGTTTACGATGATATTTCAAAATATGTACTGTTTTTTTTTTAATTTCTAATGGTAAATAAATAATTAAATAGTTAAGTCTCCCAGTGTGTGTTTCTGAGTGGTTGTGTGTTTGAATTTATGCGTGTCTGAGCTTGCGTGTGCATATCATAGCAGACATTGGTGTTATGGATGCAAAATTGTGCCATAATTCATAAAATATAAAGAATTGCCTAAAGAGACACTTGTTTCCATGCCAATTGAGATTTTTCATTCGAAGTAAAACAAATAAGAAACTAAATAGCATGTAGTAACTTTGCTTGAGAAGTCAATTTTTACATAAAGGCTCAATTATATCGGCTGTATAAAGTAATGGGAATGTTTAGCAAGGTGACTGAGGAAAAGAGAGGAGGCCACAATAATATTTCTTTCATATATCAGTTTTGGCCACAGTGCTTTAAATGAAGTCAAGAAGGTATAATTTTCACTCACGAGGAATCATTGCTGAACTTGCACCTGAGCGCGTACTTGCCGTGCGCGGGGAGGTGCTTGCGCGGCACGGGGCGCCCGCCGAGCGCCCAGATGTAGCAGCTGCCCTTGTTGTTCACCGCCGCCATTAGCTTGCCCGACGGGTCTATGGCTATGTCTTGGATTGACGCTTCCGCTTCAGGGATCTACAGAATTTTACTGTTACTTATTTACACTAATTATTTAACACATCTGTTATAATCATCATAGCAAGATAAATAAAGATATGTTATTTTAAATTGTTAAACACGCTGGGGCAGTCTTTATTTGAAAAGTTGTGAAATTGAATATTTCAAATGAATTGTTCTTAAGAAAAAAATTTAATTACATGTTACTAGCTGTGCCCCACAGTTCAACCCGTGTAAATCCTCCATTCCCATTGGATTTCCATAATAATAGCTCTATGTCCTTTCTCAGGTTTCATACAATCTTAGTACAAAATTTCATCTAAATCAGTTCAGTGGTTGAGGTGTAAAAAAGAGACAGACATACAGACAAAGTTACTTTCACATTAACAATTTTAATAAGGAAAGAACACTTACAAGTTGCTCATTATGATCAGTCTTCAAGTCCCAAATGTGTATGATCCCACTCTGGCCGCCCACCATGATCTGTGACTGGTCAGGGTGCAGCACCACTGCATTCACTGGGGCAGGCACTTGGAATATCCTCTGGCATTGGAATTGTCTGCCAGCCCTGAAATACTCAATGTTATGATTACTAAGGTAACATACTAATGCGGAATGGTAATAATAGTTATTTTTCAAAATGAGTATATTCTTCAATATTTCACTTGTAAAAAGATATACAATATTAAACTTACCTCAAATCCCATATTTTTGCTGTACAGTCCTCACCTCCTGTATACATCCATTGCCCATTTTCCTTTAAAAAGTTTATTTATGAGTGTGTTTATCCATACTACTACTAAATAACATTTGAGAGTGAGAGTGAATTCAGTACAACATCTTTACTTATTTCTAATTTAAAACATATCATTAAAGCATTACCTGAAATCCAACTCGGGAAACATTTTTTGAGACTCCTTCATAGTTCATCACAGGATCTGGGTTGGCACTGGCCAGGTCATACATTCTTATATGTTGGTAACCACAAGCGGCCACCATCTGACCACTGGGATTGATTTCTAAATCATTTACTTGCTGAAAATATAATTTATGAGCTTTTAGAATTGCAATCTTTAAAGTTGTCTCTAACTAAATTCCAAATCCAACTCTTACAGTTTGAAAATTACTCAAATCATCTTTTACAAACTTACCGAGTCAGGATGTTGCATGGTCCGTAAACAGACGCCGCTATGTGCCTGCCAAAGCTTTATCGTGTGATCATATCCACCCGTGACCAGAATCACTTGCGAGCCCCCCGCAATACCGTCTCCAGACATGGTCATTGTATAATTTTATTTGGAGTAACAATAATTAATATCCGATCTGGTTAGAACATTTCTTTCTAGTTTAAGAATGCGATATCTCCTTGTTTTATCCTATTTTTACCCTACCTTTGCATCACCTAATTACATTTATACAGATTTGCGATAATTATTGTCTATTTAATATTTAAACTCTAACTTAAACGCATTTCTTTAGTTTGATTTGATTTGATAATTATTATATTTTGTAATTTGTAGTTCAATCGTGGTTTTCAAATTCAATTGACATTTGACTATTGACAGATGTCAATTGATTGTAACATGACAGTATAGTCAAATACATTGCTGTTTTGAAAATGGATACGATAATGTAAAATATATTTTATTTATTTCATGCTATATATTTAATCTCGAATAGAATATCTCCAGATAATATAAAAATTATCAATTTGATCTCTGTTGGTTTTTTTTCCATTTCAATAAACTACTTCAAGACACACAAGTAGGATGATCCAATAAAATAAGGATTCCCGATTAAACTCCAGTCAAACTGAGGCGAATCCCGCACGATAAGCGGGACGCGATTCGTTTGCGTCGATTGCTGTTACAATATTTGTTTAGATTAGTAGACCAACAATAGCAAAACTTCTTCTTCACAATTAGAAATAAAGACATGCTTATTCAATGTTATAGATGGAGACTTCCGCCAACACAATAAGTTGTAGTCGTACAATAAATTGTGTGGAACAATTTCAACTAAATAACTTGATTTTTATATAGGTTAATCTATTATCTATGGACTATCATTATAGTGTGTCATCTATGAGAGACGCTGACGCGTGACTTACGACATCTTGATTTACGGGATTAAAAACGATTATTTCTATTGAATGACTATAACGCTGCACTACAAAAAAAATCAACATTCGTTCCATCCCGAATTGGATTTTTATCTTGTTTATTATATTGATAATTGATATAGGTTACGTCAGTCATCCGTTTAAACGTTATTAGACTTATTTTTTAGACAATCATGCCTGATGTTTCTCATATTATTGTCGTTGAAACAAACCTATTTATCAGTTTTGTATTGTAGCATGTCTTATCGTCTATAATGATCCGCATTATCAGTCATGATAATGATAACACGTTTCTTTGGCTACACGTGTTAACAATAATTATTACAGTTTGATGTAGTTTTTATTACAAAATACACGAGACGAAGGGACAAAATGAAAATCAAATTCAAAAATATAATTTTATATGAAATTACTTTATTGAACATGTAAAATCCATATTGACATGAGGAATGCTATTCTCATTTACAAAATAACACAAATGTAAAATTTGAGAGACTAATCACATTGAAACCTACCTAAACTAACTAAAAATACAACATACACATCAATTTCCTAAATTATTTAACTTGCTCAACTCGGTGACAATTTCCGAGAAGTTCTTAGCTTAAGTTTGGTACCATTATTAGTATTGAAATTTACAATGACAGAGGTAGGTTTTAATTAACAATAAGCCATTGTTAATGAAATTGTCTCTAATTTTACATGTTGATACAGTTTAACCAAAACTTATGTCTTTGACACACAAAGTAAAATTATACATAGCAAAAAAAAAATTATGGCAAAGCACAGCTTTTACTGCAGAATTAAGGGTTGAAGACATAGTTTTGATGAAACTATTCAAGGTACATATCAAAGGTGAGCATCCGGTCACAGCGAACTTAACGAGGGAGGGCTAACTGTACAATTCCCCATTTGATACATGCTAACACTTATACATTATTTTTTTCGAGGCTTAGAAATCTAGACCTTAGCCTGCGCTGATTCTTTCCAAATTCTGCACTCTTAAACCTATTCAATACTAGAAAATAATGTTATTAAAGTAGTAAATAACATCGTCAAAATAATCAACAATTCCTATCATATTGACCAAAATTATAATACATATGGAAAAAAATTGCATCATTCATAATAAATCTCTAAAAAAAAGATGCCAAAAATTTGTGAGAATGTAATACAGACTTTGGAAAGTCAGTCGTACATTATGTAATAAATTAAGTCCGAGTAAATTATTCAATATGAACAGAAATGCATTGTTTTGGGAGATCATTCGCTTTCTTCTTCCTCATCCTCACCACCATCTTCATCTTCAGATTCTTCCTTCTTCTTCTTGGCCTTCTGTGCACAAAAAGATAAATTAGTCAATGTAAAAAGCTTGACCTACACCTATTTTGAAAGATTATTTCTCCAACATGGAATACCACTAGTAGTACTAATAAAATTAAAAATAATGTAACAATTTTTTTAAAACAACTTGTTTGTAAACTCCAACCTTGGTGATTGATTAACATGTAAAGGTATATCAATCAATGTTTACACTAACATATCAATCATAAAAATTCACTGTTAGATATTTTGTTTGATTATAACTGTAAAATATTACACTTACGGCAGGTGACGCTTTCTTTCCCTTCTTTCCTCGCTTTTGTGCCTTCTTGCCGCCACCTTCACCACCACCTCCATTGGCGTTATATGATTCTAAGTCTTTTGTGTACTGTTCCTTTGCTTGAGCAGCTTTTTCCTCCCATTCCTATTAAATAAAGATTAAAATTAATAAAGCACATAAGATTTTATTACTATAATTATTTTTAATTAAATAAGGTATAATTTATTATAAAACAAACTTACACTCTTGTCCTTCATAGCCCTCCATATTTCGCCTCCTTTTTTAGCAATTTCGGTGACTTTGAGGCCGGGGTTATCGGCTTTAATCTGTTCCCTTGCACTATTCAGCCACAGCATGTAAGCTGACATGGGACGCTTCGGCTTGTCCGACATTTTTACTTTTTTCCTGTAAATAGTCACATAATATTACTAAAGACATCGAAAATGCGCGGCAACAGGTTATGCGGGCCATGCTGCAACGGAATGAAAGCGTCCATATCGGAGCTAGGCGTTCTCTAGAGCACACTTTTGGCGGGAAACCTATTTTCAGCACATCGACAAAGAAATAAATTACACAAATCGTTTTATTATGCTATCCCGAGCACATTAAACGCATTACAATCAATAATTGATGTAGTTATTAACAAAAATAGTAATCGCCCCATATAACGAGTTCAGTGGCCTATGCTTGGTACGAACGAGCCATTTTGTTTTCACGTATTGTGTTGAAAATACGCACTTACTAAACATGACATAATTACTAAATCATCACTAAATTATTTATCTTTCACTTGTAGAAGAACTGTTTCAGTCGTTTAATGGAAAAGATTCGAGAAATAAATTATCAAAAATAGGGCGTCCTTTCTCATACCCACGCGTAGTACAAAAAGTACGACGAAGCCTATAGCCATGTTTGACTCAGAATTCCAACGTGGAAAAAAGCTTATATTAACAAAATACTCTATCAAAATCTTAGCAATGCTCAGATAAATGAACGGGTTTAGTAATAAAATTGATTGGACTTACCTGATGGCGAAAATTTTGAAAGAATTTTTGAACTCGTACACAACCAAACTGCAGACGTAGAGAACCGAAAGAAAATGTATGGAGCTCGAAGCAATGTTCCTAGAGCAAGCGAGCTTGGGGCACCTCGCGTCGCTACCGGAGCGCCACCTATCTTCGCTCTGATTGGTCGGATTTTTCATTGCTGCCAATAGCACCAACGTAAGCAAGCATCTTGTACTACGTATATCCGTGACGTATTCCACTCCAGCACATTCTAATGTAGCCTTTATTGCAACCCCTTAAGATGCAAAGTTCAATTAATATATTATTCCCATACTTTGCCTTCTAAAATAAATTTAAGCATTTTATTAAGAAAATAACACAAAATACAAGATATTTTTAGTATTATGAATCAAAATTGTTGTAAATTAATTTTTTGTTCAGTTATTTCACCTACTTTCATTTAATAAGTATGTCAAAATTTGGCCTAGTCTCCTGATAGGTTTCCCATAGCGGCCTTTGACAAAATTACTTCGCGCCAAATTTTAAATGCCGCCAACGTGTATACGAAAACTTAAAAAGCGCGGCAAATGTCAGAGAGAAAGGGATGCCAATAAAACAGCGTTTGTGGATGCGTTTGTTTACCATTTGATATTTCAAGGGACTTGAGAAATAGTGTTTATTTCGTTTCAATAAGGATGTAGTACTTATGTATCTAGCAATAAAATACATTCCAGATCACATAAATCTTTTCTTACAGAATTGTGGACCGCGATAACAGTTTTTTGAAAAGTTTCTTAAACAATTAATGTTTGGGCTTCGCTTTGTTGTATCGATTTATAGCATAAGTTAATCAGCCTATTGCACCCCTCAGTAATTAATACCTACTCTTAACTATCAATGTTCATCTTCATAAAAAGAGCATTTTACAGTTAGCAATGCATCTACTCATAAATAGAAATAAATGCCTACGATATTAGTAAAATATGAGACACTAACTACTAACAGTTAACACACAATATCGTTATGAATTATTGTTAGTTATGGTTTTTCTTTCTAATATCAAATCTCCAATTTTCTACTTAACATTAGTTATAATTACTATGATATTCTGTATAGACTTATGGTGATTCGTGAAATTTTCGACAGACAAAACATTTTTATTTACCAATTGTTATGTGACTAATTATAATAAGTCGTGACTTAAGCTTTATTTATAACCGATACGAGTATTTTAAACGATTGCCACAAGTATTCAAAGCGTATATTTACTAGAGCATCAAATGATTAAAGCTGTACCTAATTCTTATCTTTAGATATCATCTATACATCTCCATCTATTTGTTTGTTTGTATGTACTATGTCTATCTGTAGGCAGATTTTGACAACATTAAAAATGTTAAGTAATGAAAGACCAACATTAAGTACAACTTATAGGCTATACATTTTGTTTTTAATAATAATAAAAAGATGAAGATGGTAGGGATTAATCCCCATACGTGTGACTGAGGGACAGAAATAAAATTTCGCGAAAACAGTGAATATAGAGTGTCGTATAATAGCTTTTTGTTTCAACGAACAGCTTAAGATATTCGGTTCAAAAATTAGAAAAATACAATTTTGTGTCATTAAAATAATTGTAAATGAAAATCTGTACAAATATTTTTGTCCAGTAAGGCGAAGCCACCGGCAAAATGTAATATTTAAAAACATCAGTACATAATTATAGGATGATATGGGGTGCAAAATATTTTGTATTGTAATATATATTTAATTTTATATTTTTAAACTTTTTACCTTTTAAATAATAAGCCGGTAAGAAAAAGAATGACGATAAAAATGTCGTTTCATACCACCCAGAGCTATTTAAGCATATATTTTATCTTCTGATATTTTATCTTCCAAATTCAGAGAAAATCAAAATTAAAATTGTATTGCTTATATAGGTACACATTTTCTACGTGCTATGTTTTAATGGATTAAATATAATGTGTAGAAACTAGCTGTAACGGTCACGGACTGTAAACACCCTTCCTAATTTGTTATAAATATCTATTAATATGAATCTATATTCTATAATGTGTATGAAACTATTATGAAACACATATAGAGTAATTCCATAGAATAGCTACTGCGGTCTACACCATAGCTTATTTTTTGCGAAATTTATACTAACTCCTAAATAAATAAAGGTAACTTTATTATTTTTTCATGAATTATCAAGCTTACTAAGAGCTTTAATCTGGGCTAAAATGCTTAAAAATATAAAAAAATATAATAAATGAAATTTAAATCTAATATTTTTATTTCAACATGTAAATTCAAATTGCATTTAATTATTTTGACTGTTAAATTACCTTATTAGGTAATTAAGTCAAGACTTGACTTCCTGTCCTCTGTTTCGCGTGAATATTTTCTGAAAATATTTTTCTATGAAAAAGGAGGATTCCCAAGCTATTTTAATACTTAACGTGGGTTTGAAACTACGGATACACCATTGGACCATGACAAGTTTTATTTAAAAAATAATGATTTCTTATTAGAAATGCTATCATTTTTTAAATATCTCATACGGTAAGCATGAATTAACACATTTAAGAAGTTCATTTTTACGATATTCTTCATAACTTAAAATATTGAAAAGTGTTTTAGCTTTATTCCTGACAGCCCACTATAGTGTCTCTGTAGCTGTAGGTATATTATTATTTATTATGCATAGATATCAGTTGGAAAAGTGTCTCACAATGATAATTTAACAGCAACACGTCCCTAATCCCAACAAAAGTCGTTAAATTACTACCACTGTCACAACTTGAGTACAAAAACCCTTTTAAATGAATCGTGTCCTGAGAAATAACCGTAACGTATTTTGTTCAATTGTTTATTAATAGTTTACGACTTACGCATTGTATTGTGAAAGGAAGTAGGTAAGGAACTCTGTGCGGCATCGTAAGAATTATGATCCCTTCAATGTTCACATCTTGATAAAAAAAAACTTTACCCGATCTACAACACCCAACAATTATGGTCCAGTATTATTACCGACGTTTTAAGTATAAGTACATAAATATAAATAGTAACTAGCTAAGTTAGGTTTACACAAACTATCCTCTGTCCTTCCTCGGGTTTCAAAGATTCTCTGTACAAAATTTCATGCAAATCGGTTCAGTAGTTTATTAAATTTCGAATACCTTTATATTATTAAATTACTATTTTTAAGTACCAAATCACTGCGAGAATGAATTTTATGAACCATGATTCCCGTGACTTAAGTAGACATAGATGAGTCATGAAATTTTCCTTATTTGTACTTATTTTAAAATTTAATTTATTAATAATATTAACTTTTAGTTCTACAAGTCAAATACAAATGTCACTCCTAATTAATAATAATTTTAATTCAATTTATTCTTGGTTATATACAGAAGAAAAAACTTGTTTTGTAAATCTTATACCAAAGTAATTGTAAATTTCTCTAAAAAATTCAATCTCAAGGGGCCTGCAGCACGGAACCCTATTAAATATAACGAAATAATAGATTACGCCGACACACAGAATGGAGGGTATGTATTGTGCGTTGGGTTGGGTCGGAGCATTTGGCGCCTTTTTGCGTCATCCCCTTCGCAGTTTTAGTTTTTTTAGATTTTGTTATAATGCGCTCTACTATCCAAGGAATTAAGTGGGGTGTTTGGTTTATATGATAGTTTTTAAAATGACGAATTTATAAGTTTAAATTTTTATTTAAATAAATTGATTATTTATTGATTATGATGAATTCATAAAATATTTTCATAGCTATGCTGGTTTTTAAATTTTTTACTATAAACCAGATTGAGTCAGTAATAAACATACTTATGTCCTTTTTTTCAGAGTAGGTGAAGAAATAGAAAGTGCAACTTTTGTACTCTTGTGCAAATGATCGCTCTTGGGCGATATTCATCTGATTATATCGCATAATATTAAATAAGATTTAACGCATTGCCATACTTTATAAATAAGAACGTCGTAAGTTCGGAGCGATGCTGATAATTATTTTTTCGGTTCCAAGAAAGTATGTATATTTAAGTAATTATTAAAGTATGTTGATTGAAAAAAATATTGCATAATTTATGATACAACATATTCCCGTAGCACATCAAGGGATACTTAAATAAAACTTTATTTTTATTAATTAATCTAAATTTAATAATACACAAGTCTTATGTACACTTACAAAAGCTAACAATTACAAAACTGGGAATCAGAAATCACATTATTTTCTTAATATTAACAGTGTCAATTCATCGATAATATTTATATACATACACATGAGATTTTTTCAAAGCACACATATTATGCGTACTTACATGTATTATTAATATTTTACATCCAATGAGAATAACGACAAAGAAAACTATTACAGTATTTTGTTTTGTTGTACCCCATCAGCGACACTTACTAAAATATTCATTTTTATTATCATTGTATACTTCATGCAACTATCATTGCCAGATATTTTAATTTTAAAAATTTCTCTATTTTGGATTTTTACTAAATATATGAAATAGTATAGATTTTGCATGATTTTTTAAATGATTGATAGATAGTGCCGCTGTAGGCTTGCAAATGTATAAAAAAATCACAATGAGGTTCCTTTTTTATAATATTGTCCCCACCGTTAACCATTGGCGTTAATTGTTTCCATTTAGATATTTTATTGTTAACAAGTATTTAGTATTTATTTCATGTAATTCACGTACGTTTTTGGAATTTTGTACTATAATGGAGATAACGACATGGATGTCTGAGTACCATACAAATATTTGATGTAATTGCAAGAACAATATATATAAATGGTTTAATCACTCTCACTGCCGCTGCCGCTGTCATCACCGGAGCCCGACGATGCTTCTGCTTCTGATGATGACGCCTTCGCTTTCTCTTTCTTTGTATCTTTCTTCTGAAATAAAAAAAGACATTTAAGTTACGATACAATGTCTTTGTCTACTTATTGCTTAGTAGTCACTTACAATTTTTTTATAATAAATGCTAGAAAATTTGATTTCATCTTATTTTATTGGATAAAAACAGTTACACAATATGTATTTGTAAATATCAGTTTTAAACCAAAATTTAATTATATATTGTAAATATTTTGTAAAATTTCATCTAAATCTGTTCAGGCATGAAGAAAAGACAGAAAGACAAACAAGATTTACTTTCCCATCTATATTATTACTAATAAGGCAAGTTAGGATTTGTATCCTATTACTCACATCTTTGCTATCCTTCTTCTTGTCACTCCCCGAGTCTGAGGAGCTATCATCATCCTCGATGTACTCCTTGCTGGTGAACTTGCCGGAGCCGGAGCCGGCGCTGGTGTTCTTACTGGGCTTCTTGCTGGCGGGCGCTTTGCTCTTCTTCTCCGCCTGCTTCTTCTCTTTCTCCGCTTGCTTCTTCTTCTGTTTGAACTCGTCGGCGGCGCCGCTCTCTTTGTATTTCTTCATCGCTTGGTTGTACTCCTCTTTCGCTTTGCTTGCTTTTTCTTCCCATTCCTGTGAGGTTGAAAATGATTATTAGATACTTTACAAGTTTATTTGTAACCGTACATGGTAAGAAATAACACTTCATATTATATAAAAAATAAATAAAAATAAGTAAAGAATATATCAGACTATATCAGATATCTATTTCTTTTTTTTATTATGTGACATGTAATACAATGATTTCGCCATATGAACGATATTCTTTGAAAGAACTTATTAAGTATCTTAACAAATTCATCAACAAGCGAGAAATTATTAAAGAGTTGCTAAGAAAATAACATAACAGATGTGTTCAGAACAATTTTAATTAATATACTCACAGATTTATCCTTCTAATCGCGCCATAAATTACATCCCTTCTCGACAACTTCCGAGACTATTATTGCCAGCGTTCTTAACGACAATTATTTTTGTTGAGCCCTAAGATGGCAGAGAAATGCCTTCGCGCAAAAATTAAAACAATGTACTCACAGATTTGTCCTTCAAGTCTCGCCACTCTCGGTAACCTTAATGCCGAGGTTCTCGACGATGCTATTCTTATTTTCGTTGAACCATAAGTATGCAGAGGGCCTTCGCAAAGGAATATTAAGACCAAAATTAAAACAATTTACTTACAGATTCTACAGAGCGAAATACCTGGGTGAGCTAGGATCATTCCCTGAGGCCTTCACCAACCTTGGAAGATCGGTGGGCTTCATGGAGGAACTGGGCTGGTTCAATTAGCAACCATCTCCCAGCACGAAAAATAGGCGCTCAATGTCGATTTGCGGAAACCTGCTCGCGTTTATTATTATTATTTATTATTACTCACAGATTTGTCCTTCAAATCTCGCCACAGTTCACCGCCCTTCTTGGCGATCTCTGTGACTTTAATGCCGGGGTTCTCGTCGATGATATTCTTCTTATATTCGTTGAGCCACAATAAGCAGAGAAAGGCCTTCGCAGAAGAATATTAAGACTAAAATTAAAACAATGTACTCACAGATTTGTCCTTCAAGTCGCGCCACAGTTCACCGCCCTTCTTGGCGATCTCGGTGACCTTGATGCCGGGGTTCTCGTCGATGATGTTCTTTCTATTCTCGTTGAGCCACAGCATGAAGGCGGTGGAGGGCCGCTTGGGAGCGTTGGCGTCTTTCTCACGCTTTTTCGATTTCTCCTTGCGTTTGCGCGGCGCTTCCGACTGTGAAAGTGACATTACATTAAAAAAATCTTATCGCCGTATCATTTACTAACGGAAATTACTCTTGTGTAAAGGGTAAAAATACAAATTGAGAATTGTGTAATAATCCTTAATATCGTGTTGAAAGTTGGATGTATCATTAAATAATTTTCCTAGGAACATATTATAGTCAGCTAATTAGTAATTTACACAAACATTTACATATTGTATGCATATATAGAATACTTATATATAGCAAATATATGAAGTTTTATAAGAGTATCGAAAAATGCCAATTTGGAAAATAATCATTAGCAAAACTTACGATTGTGATGGTCTTTTTGGGTTTCTTCTCCTTCTTCTTTTCCTTTTTGCTGCCGCTGCCCTTTGAAGCGTCTGACGCGTCCGAATCTTCAGAAGACGATGGGTTTGTATCATACCTGGCGAGAATATTGTTGATTAGATAATTTGAAGGTGAAAAATAAGATGTTACTAAAAAATAATGTTTAAATAAATTAATTCCATTTACAAGTGGAATTCGGATCGATAATGGAATCTATATTGCGCCTGCTATCGTAGATCTTGCGTGGTAAGAAGTGCTCAGTACTAATCTTTACAACCTATCTTTAGCCGGTCTTTTAACCGTCAGTGCTCTAGTCAACATCATCACTTTGGTTTACTGCTTTTCAGTGAGGACGCGTAGGTTATATTTCTGTCTCTCAACACAGGACACTCTTCACTCACTTTTGACCATGTTGCTCTCCTCTCTTACTTACCAGTATCTATATTTGTGTAGGTTGGAGTCTGTTTCCATGCTCTCGTCAAAGCCGTCGTTGTCGTCCTGCCGTTTCTCAGCTTCAACTTTAAATCGCTCAAGGTTTGTCAATCTCCACGTAGAGCACTCACTACCTTCTCTACATCTCTACGCACACCATATTGCTCTCACGCTTCTCATCTTTTTGCTTCACTTATAGTTACATCCTTACACTCAACTTTTGGCCATGTTGCGCTCACGCTTCTCATATTTTTGCTTGACCTCTAGTAAGACTCTACTTATCCTCCTACACGACTTGCCCATACTTTTACAACAACTCTACATAGAGACAGAGATACTCACTCCTCAGCCACGTCGCTCTCGCGCGCCTTGTCCGGGTTGAAGTCTTCGTCGGTGCTCTCATCAGAGCCGTCGCTGTCGTCCTGCCGCTCCTCAGCCTCAGCTTTAACCCGCGCGAGATACGCATCCGGCTCCTTCTCTGTGTCCGAATCACCGAAGTCATCGTCGTATAACGCCTTGTCCTATAATGGAATATTTTCATTAAAAACTGTGAACTTGAGAGATCACATTATATTTTTATTTTTAATTTCAATAACACTGTCCATTTAGGCATTTTTAGATACACACAATTTGTATGTCCTTTTTTGGATCAAAAGTCAACATGACATTATTAATTAGTTCATGCTATTCTTTTCTTTATGTGTGATCATTATGAATTTTATTTCGTCTATTTTTTATCTACACCAAATATAATACTAATATTTAAAATATAAAAATTAAAGATAAATAAAATTTGTTTATACCATACCATACTTACATTCTTGCCCGTGTTCTTCACATGGAGCTTCTTGGATGTAATGTAATCAAACAGTTTGTCATATTCTCCCTTTTCTATACTACTGAATGTGTGAACACTGCCTTGCTTCAATTCGATTTCAAAATCGAAAGATCTGAAAATTGAGATATCAAATATTATTATTTCTTTTTAATAAAGGTTCTAAGTCTCAGTTAGTACCTTAAGCTAATTACAATCTAGCCTAAAAGACTAATAAGTAATTTTTATCTAACCTAAATTTCTAATTAACTTATTCTAAGATAGTGTCCATTGTCACTTACTTAATGTCTGTTAAAGGGAAGTCACTTTTTTCACATGCTTTGGGAAAATAGTTCACTATCATTTTTTTTTTATTTAGCTCTACACTACAATAAAATATTATTGTAAATAAGTGTTTATTTAATTTTAAGTAAATACATAAGTTCACAATGCCATTGTTGCAGGTATAATTTCATTAAAAAATAATGTTATTATGCTGTATGAAAATTTTATCTACATACATATTATAATCATACTAGGTTGTTGCAACAGCGATAATGGAATATCCTAATTTTAACTTATGCTTTTTATGGGATTATATGGATCATTATTCAAGATCTGTGTGATAAGATATTTTTGAGATTTTTTTATTGTATTAGAAAAAATATAAATGAACCACTCACTTTGTAGACGACGCGCCACCTCTAGCAAAGTTAACCGAAGCGATTTCCTCAAAGCGAATGTGCACCGGTGGCTTGTGCACATAGATGAAGCCCTTCTCCAGCGGGTACAAGTACCCAGCCGCAGCTTTGTATGAACACGCGATCGCTGGCGTTTTGTGGTGACTGGAAAATAAATGTGAACATTTACAGAATATATTTCATTTCAGTTGTAATGTGGAATGACAAATGCATTAGTAAGAATGGTTTTGTAAGTAATACACATTTGTATATAGTCTGCTGAAAGAACTATGCTATGACTTATAATCTAGGATTTCGCTTATCTTTACTTAGTAATATAACTACACCTATAATTTTAATCTGCTGTACAGCAAAACATTTACATCGGATTTTTACATTACTAAGTTGTTAAATAGAAATTGTTTTAACACTGTTTATACATGTTGTGTTTAGCTTTAAGTGTTTTTTGCATTGTAATTATTTATGCTAATCTTGTAAACAAATGTTGTTAATTAAATAAAAGTGATGAATGAAACCTAAAAATTACCCTAAGAAATCTCCAGGTCCCGTGACGCGCCTGTTGATGATGACTTTCATGATTTTCGCGAGGACTTCGTATGTGGGTCCTGAAAGTTCTTTTGTTATCTTGCCCTCGTATTTCTCCGTTAATTCCTCTCTAAAAAAAAATTAAATATAAAATCGACTTTTTTATGTTTATATTTCATTGCTTTATTACGTTTTGGCAATAAATATTTATTGGATAAATATCTATGTCATTAATGTCCAAAACAAATTGTTTAAATTGTATTAGTGTTAAAGGCATTGTAGTGAATTCTGAAGGAAAAAGAATAAAGCAAAGATTTAATTGTTTTTTAACAAAGACAAACATTTTACTAAATAAAAAATATATACATAATTTATTAAAAAATTGCTACCATATTGGAGTAAAAACAAAACATTAAATATACTCACTCAGTAAACGGCAGTTCCAAACTAGTTTCTTCCTCAATACCGAACAGCAGTACCAGATAATGGTACCTCGTCTGGCCCTGCTTGATGGGCGGATCAAGGGACACTACGAAGAACATCTGCCGCGTGTCCTTGTGCGGTAAGAGGAACAGACGCAGTACCGTGGACATCGGGATCTTGTAGTCGAACGTTTTACCGTGAAGTTGGAAGAACGTTTGGAACACTTTGATGTCGTAACGACCACTGTAAGAGTATGTTATTTTACATGATTTTTTTGTAAATGTTAATAGGTGGATTCAAATAAACAATTTTTAGTCTGTTTTTCAACTTTTCATTCTGTTTCACTAAACTAAGGTCTGTAAAGTTTTCAAATGTTTTAAAATTGTAAATGAGAACAACAACACTGTAATTAGAATAAAATTAATTAAACATTAAATTCTTTTTATAGTGGCACTAAAATATTATGAATTTTACATACTTAGTATGTATACTTGTACAATTTTAACACTCAATTTTCAGAAGTATAGTAAAACAAATTAAAAAATTATAAGGTTAACTTACCGAGGCGTAAGACATTGTAATTCTCTGAAGATGGCAATGGCATCCCCAGATACGGAAATGACGCTAGCCTTGTTCATGACTTGCTGGTGGAACGCCTCCACCGCATCCATGTCGCCCGCCAATTCGTTGGTGGGTATGTGGAATCTCATCTCCATCAATGAGACTGGTGTGTCATCATTCTGATAGAGTGGGAAAAAAATTATTAAACAAAAAAAAAATTAATATACACAAAGTAATAATAATTGGGTCCACCACCATTCATTACTATATATGTAAATTAAATATCCATATTCATATTGTGTTTAATACCTAGTGATGAAATATTTTTAGTTCTAAAGAAACACAACTTTGAAAATACATCCAGTGCATGACAAAATAGGGAAAAGCAATACTTTCTCCATATGTTTCTGTACACTAGCTACAAGCAGCGACACAAATTAATCGTTAATTTATAATTATTGAGATATAAACTAAGGCTGGATGTTAATTAAAACCTCTATTGGGCATGTAAGTTGGTTACTAAGAACAAAATGTTTCATCTAAAGATGTTAATATATGTAAATAAAGATTTCTTTCACACACACTACTCAAATTAAAGCAAAAAAGCTTTAGTAATTGCTTTTAATTTTTACGTAAGTTTGATTATGATACAAAGCACATAATAGGACTAACATACAATCAGAATTACAGCCTTTAAATAATAAATGAAGATAAATTAATATAAATTATCAAAAGCTACTATTATAATGGTTATTTAGGCACATACAGCAGTGCATACATTTTGTTATATTTATTTCAGTTTCTTTTTTGCCAAGCTATAAACAAAGTAATAAATTTGATAATCAAAAAAATACCTGATGAAACTCCAATGTAACTTCATTCTTGCCAGTGTTGCACTGTGACACATAATGTAACGGAATTTCAAATGCTGTGTGTGTGCCAACATTGTAACTGAGCACAGCTCCATTAAACTTAGCTGTCCCCCAGTTCCAGCCTTTTAGGGACAGTTCCTTTTCTAACATGTCCTTGTTGTAGTTGGATTTAAAGAATTTTGCAACTTTCTCTTGTTCCTAAAATGCATGAAATCTAAATGACTTAAGTATATTTTTATACATTTCAAATAAAATGTATTAAATGGCTTTATACTGAAGAAAAAATTTATACTATTCTTTAATAAATCAATTGAAAGAGGGATATCTTATCTTCACTCATATTGTATACAATTTATAACATAAAACTTGGTCTAATAGGTACTGCACAAAATATTTTTTTATATTTTAAACTGCCAACTAAAGTACTTCAATGTTTTGTAAGAGAAGTTAAATTGAAATTTACCCCTTCTTTAAAACCTCCATATCGGTGCAGCGTGCCGTTTTTAAGAAAAACACGTAGACCCCATGATCCTATAAACTTTTGAAAGTTTACAAGTTCAATATCATTTGCAGAAATTTGCTCAACTTTTCCGGTTTTACTGTTTTTGAAGATAATATTTTGATCCGTCATCTTCAGACGACCAGGGACCTAGAAAATGATCAATAATTAATAACGAAATCAAGAAAGAATACATTACGAGATACAGAAAATTAACAAGAACCATGAACAATTTAGGAATATAGATATATTTATAATAAATTATCACTGAAGACTGTTACTTCATAAACTGATGGCAATTTATATTTTTTATTTTAGCGTATTATCATTACATGTAAATATTTCAATGATAAACATGTGAACTTACCATGTTGCCTTTGATTTCAGCAGAAACATCGTTGTATTCTAGAAATTCCATGTTCTGTCTTTCGGTTTATACTATTTCTTGAAATAAATTTTGTATTTGTTAGTTAAGCTTTAATTAATAATCTTTATTCGTGAGAATAATTACAATAAAAAACAAAAATAATTGCACAATTGTGTGAACAACCTTACTGAAATACCGACTATGATGACAATGACAAACGGCAAAACAAAACGGCGCGCGCTGTCGATAGGACTTGACAGATAATTAAAAATGTAGATTACAGAAAGTTCGCCCATTCACGCCTAGCATTTATGAAAACAGAAGACAACATGCGGATAATCCATTAAATGGCGATAAAAATAGACTAATATTACCAATTTCTGAAAAACAACACGAACGTGTTTATCTTAAAAGAAATTGGAAGAAATATTAAAAGGATTTTATTATTGTTTCAATGCTTCTCTAAATTTATTATCAAATAATCTCAGGTAACTCATATAAATGCTGGTTCTAGAAATACCTATCGTTTCTTTTTTTTCTTTCTCTCTCTTCACACAGATCAACTATATTCTATTTAATGGTATTATGTTACTAATACGAGATGTTTACTGTTCATAAGTTGTGGTATAAATTATTAGTCATTGATAGCTATTGTCTCCCAAATTTTTCCACATTTATATTTTCCACATTTCAGGGTTAGGTAAAATCGGCTGAGTATGGCAATTTTTTTATTAGTTGTCAAAAAAACTGTCATATTATCATTGTCAATGTCAATTATGACATTGGCATTACACAGTTTTTCCGTGGCTGTGCTTCTGAATTGTTGTGTTGCACTAGAGTATTATTTTTTAATTAGGGACATTCTTACGCGGTAATTGATTGCCATTCAAATTTATTTTCCTCTTTTACCGTATATTTTTTATATAATCAGAGTAATAAGTAGTGTAAGAAAACCACGAACTTCGTCGAAGAAATCGAGTCTTGATCCTTCATAATTTTGTTGTCCTTTACATGTGCAAATCCTATGGCGTCATTATCTTTACCAAAAGTACTTCAGTTGAAGAAAAACAGCTTGGATGCTGAACGTGAACACTTCGAAAAGTTCCAGGTAGGTTCCACTTATTATAATATTCACATGAACTGGGATTTCTGACATTCGAAAAGTAAATGTTTCTAGCAAATATGCATTTAAATAGACAGAAACAGAAACAGCTGTTTTAGAAAAAATAAATTTTATTTGGTTTCAAATAAATCTTATGAAAATCTAATTGAGCAATAATATCAAAATTAAAGTACATGCTAAATATGTTGGTTTAAACTGTAAAATATAGTTATTTATTATTTATACTTATATTATAAAGAGGGAAGATTTGTTTGTATTGAATAGGCTCCGAAACTACAGGACCGGTTCAGATGAAATTTTGTACAGAGATTCTTTGAAACCTCAGGAATGACAGGATAGTTTTCATACAGAACAGAATATATAAGCGGGTGAAACCTCCGAGCTCATCTAGTGCATTTATAAAATTAATTTTGTAATTTTGTTTGTATCTGGTTTACTAAATTTGACTCTTATAATATATGTAATAATTATCTGAAAAAAAAAAGTTGAAAGTACAATTTTTATTTTTGTGTCCAAAAATGTTGTGATTATATTTGTTTACAAAAAACATGTGTATTGCTGTAAAAGTTTCCTTATAGATAATAATCTTAAAGTCATTATGAGTGATAAATTTTTTATACAGGCTAGTGGAAATCTAAATAGCCCTCACATGCTTATTTCATTGATATGGTTATAGTGCTCTAGTTAATAAAACCCAGCCAACAAGGTTGGGTTTTATTATTATTACTTCAATAATTTTTTTAATACCAAAACATCAATAAAATTATCAATTGGACATATATTGTATTTAAAAATAAATATGTAATATATTTTGTTATTCAAACTTTGTAGTGTGTAAAAATATGTTAAAGTTACAAACAGTAATTACTTGCAAAATCACACAAACTATAGTTATGACTAATTATGAATTACGAATTTTTTTCCGGCGTCAACAATTTACGATAACCAATACTTTATCAACCACTGATAATGAGAAAAGCTTGATAACATATCAATTGACACCTAGCCGTTGATATTTCTAGATAGTTTCGATCAGTTTAGCTTTGTGTGTTTTTTTTTTGTTTGGTAAGTTAAAATCATATTTTTACATTGTATAAAACTTATTTACAATATGCTTAATAATTTAGAAACGAAATATAAAAATCTTTTGTATAAGTATTATTATTAGTTTTTTGTTGTAAATGAAAAATATTGCTTATAAAGGGTTTGCATGTGTTTTGAATGATTACTCATTCAAATATTTTTATTAGTTTGTGTATGACGCTGAATTAAGGTGAATTCAGATTATTGAACAAACGGGTATTTTGCAAAAATCCAACCACAAATCATGTTTGCAAATCCCAATAATTGCTACCATCATATTGATAACTAGCTTTCCGCCCGCGGCTTCGCACGCGTGGGCTACTAATTTCTGTATTTTGTAGAGGCGCACAACAAAAGTCTAAAATAATTACGGTCGCATGACCGCTGATATATGCGCACGTCTATAGTTTTTTTTTTATAATTTTCTATAGAAATAGGTTTGACCAAAATCTGACAGTACGCACGCCTCTTCAAAATACAGAAAATTTTAGCCCATGCGAACGAAGCCGCAGGCGGAGAGTTAGTTATTTTTGAAGGTTTTTAAGAATTCATCAAGCGTTTTTATCGTCTTAACCTATAGATATTGGGGACATGCCTTTTTATACTCTTAAAGTATACGTTAAAGTATAAAAAGGCCGCAACTCAACCAAAATCTCATATTGTCACGTGATATGACACATTTACGACTTTAGAAGCGTATATCTCAAAAAATATTTATTTTAGCAAAAAACGCATTTAGAAACCTCTATTTTATTTTCAAAGACCTATCCAATGATGTCTCATTTAATGATGTATTAGCGAATTTATTTTTTTACCCTCCGATTACATGTATGGAGAGTCACCCTTGAAAATATTTTTTTCAAATAAAATGTAGCCTATAAGTTGCACCTAATATTGGTCTATCAGCATGTGAAATTTTATCAAAATCTACCCAGTAGTTATTACGTGATTGACGAACATACAAACAGATAAACAGACAAACAGACAAACAGACAAACAGATAAACAGACAAACAGACAAACAGAAAAAAAAAATTCTAACCATGGTTTTGGTATCTATGGAACATACATATTACATACCAATCACTCTTTTTGAAAAATATTCGATGTACAGAAATGGTTCAGTTACTCTTTTATTATATGTATAGATTATTTTAGGCACAAAGTATCTTTGTTTTAGATATTTAAAAATGTTATTGTAGTTTAACATATAAATAAAAATAATTGAATAATTATTGTATTGTGATGTAGTTGCATCTTCTATTTTAATTTTGATAAGGTTTTTAATATCATCGCAATTATGGAAAATTTAACGGAACTTAACTTCCTTTTTAACATTTGAATAGCAGTTATTGGGTAAACATAAATGTAGCACCTATTATTGTAATAAAAGTAGAATAATACATTGGAGAGTGGAATGGGATGGCAGCTACAGCTTTGATTGCCGGCATCCGCCTACACCGCAGCGCGTATCTCGTTCCCGTTACGATCATATCGTTGTTTATACACGATAATATTTGAATGTGCGTAGTTTTTAAACAAAGCTATATTTAGATTAAATATTAGTAATAGGTGAAATATTACTCACAGGTAGTATAAAGATTAAAAGGCTTTAGCTATCGGAGGTTCAAAGAACTAGATCTAATTCGATTTTAACAAATAGATTTTAATTAATGCGCAGTTCTCTCTCGGAACATTTCACTTTCTCTTTTACATTTGTCATATTGATCAGTGAATAAACAAGTGCAAATATTGATTAGATATCGATTTTATTTCACATGGTGTTTAAGAGATTTCTGTGAATAAAAACGTGGGAAGAACCATGAATGGCATGAAACCGGATCGGAGCGTGACCGCCGAGTCTTGATATAAGTAATGTAATAGCAAAATGACTTTACATTTATAACTTTAAATGATTCATTTAAAATATTCTATAAAAAAACAGCGTGAAATAAACTGTATTAATATCAGGAGATAGTCTTTTTACAAAATTACATCATCGGTTTGGTTGCCAAAGCAGAAAAATAATTACATTAAAATAATATTAAAAGCGGTGGAAAATATTATATATGCATATTTTGTTCTCCATGGAACTGCGGGCACAAGGATACTGTACAGTACTCTTTACATAAAATTATAACCTTCATTAGAAATGAAATATGAATGGAAAAAATGTCAGTACGGAAAAACGATTGCCGAAGAGTTACTTCGCAATAAATTTTCCCTAATAATGTTATTATTTATGCATTTCAAATTAATGGTATTTAACTTAAAGAAATATAATGTCTGTTGGTAACGGTTTCGTAACTATAATATAATTTCTTTCAAACATAGCGCGTTGTAGGCGTGTAGCCCGACAATGCCATATGTAAACGTTTACTTGCATCTGCATCAAACATGAGTCATGTGATTATATATCAGTTATCTCCGACGTATCAAAGCGATATACTTCCGATGTATTGGTTATTGTTCTCGTATTACACCTGGGTAATTGCTAATTACTAGGCACGCTAAGGATCAATCGTTTCGAATCGAATCGATGATTTTGAATTAAAATCACAGCGAATTTAAAATTTTAATACAAAATTGACTATCAAACAAATAAAACAAAACAGTTCTCCTCAAAACGTCATGAAGAAATGTCTTTATTTGTATGATATTATCCAGATTTCCACTTTGTATTGTATTTCAGATTATAAATAGTCAAAGTCGTACCTACAGCTACAGTATATGAGAGATTCAAAGTCTTAATTTAAATTCGGGCAAGTAAAATTGATTTAAAACGCAATCTGAAGTTTGATGATATCAAAAAATTGTACCCAATATAAGCGAGTGGCTTGCGTGTTTTATGTAAAAATTAAAATCAGGCGAGGCTGAAAATATTGCCAAGTTTAGAAACGGCATGCGACGTGTTAAAATTCGTTTACAAGTACCGTTTTACTGTAGGCGAATACTAAAAATTCTTTGTAAATTTCGTGTTGCAATGCGCATTACAAACGCATGTGAACTGAGAATAGCGGTAGAATATAATTCGAATCGAATCGATCATGTTTTGCATTCACTTGAAGTGTTTTTCCGATCTCTGAATGAATTTGCGTATAAAATGTTGTTTTAATGTTATCACAACAAATTTCACTGTACTTGTTTATTTTATTTTTGTGTTGAATTTCTTTAAGATATGGGACCAAAAATAATTTTATCGAAACAAAACAACACCAGTAACACCAGGAGTGTTGAATAAAGGAGATGTTTTGTTGATACACCCATCAGATGAAGATGCCTTGTTGATACACCCATGAGAGTAAAGGAATCTCCTGCGCATGGTCATGGTCACAAGAGAGAGAGAGAGAGAGAGAGAACAACAAGAAAGAGAGTATGTCCATTATTAATTGTCCTAAACAATGTTTGCCTTGATAAGCGAAAAAATAACGATATTGGTACCGTAGATACGTTTTTGTTGATAAGACGTTTGTTTACTCTGAAAGAAATCTTGGGAAGCTAAACGTTAAATTCCGAGTATTAACTAAAAAATAAAAAAAATAATTTTTTCTCCTCATAAGTTCAGTAAGTAAATGACAACTTCAATTACAGAAGGTTTACAATTCAAATTAAATCGTTATCTATGATCTTTTCTTGTTACACGTGTCTTGATTTTAAAATATAAATATAATATGAAAAAACTACGGTTAATGTATACGCAAAGGCAGTCATAAACTACGAGAAGTAATATAACTGTGTTATAAGGTCAAAGTTATTGTTTAGAGGTTCTCAGTAAACTTATGTAGAAGCGTACATTATTAAAAATACTGTCATCTTGGCCTTAATAATGTTTTCAATAGATATTCATTGAGATGTACCGCATTCGAATATTCAGCGATACAGATGAAATGAATGAGAGTAAAATAATTTTAATTGTGTTAAGAAAAACTTTGGCTATATTCCAAGTAATAGTAATCCAATCGAATATATTCTAAACATATTGAAATTTATATTAAATAAAAATACCTTTTAACGGATTTAAAGCGAGGTTGACGTCCGTTGAAAGTAATTTTTATTCAATATGTAAAACTAGCTGTGGCCCGCGGTCACTCCCGTATATCTCCCGTTCCCGTGGAATGTTCGGGATATAAACTACCCTATGTTTCAAACTACATTGGCACAAAATTTCATCCAAATCGGTTCAGTGGTTTAGGCGTGTAGAAATGTCTGCATATTTATAGCATCCAAAAAATTTCTGCATAATGCAGTCACATCACATTATACAGTCAAACCTGGATAAGTGAGAACTGGATAAGTGAGAAAACTCTTTAAGTGAGAGTAATAGCCAGGTCCCGTCAATTTTAGCTCCTAAAACCTCTATTAGTGAGAGACAGAAACCTGGATAAGGGAGAGTCGTTTTTCCCTCATGGACCTCTATAAGTGAGACTTCTACTTATCTGACCTCTTTAAGCGAGAGTGAAGTTTGTTTATTACTAGCTTTCCGCCTGCGGCTTCGCTAGCGTGGACTACAAATATCTGTATTTTATAGAGGCGCGTAACAAAAGTTTTAAAAAATTATAATAGCAGGGACCGCTGAAATATTTCATGTCTTAATTTTTTTTTCTTTCTGTCTCGCGGTATGAAACATTTACGACTTTAGAAGCGTTATTCTCGAAAAATATTTTATTTTGGCAAAAAACCTATTTAGAAACCTCTATTTTATTTTGGAAGGCCTATCCAATGACATGTCATGACATGTCGTGACTTGTTGTGACTTGTTATTGCTGCGTACCTCTATAAGAGAGAAACGCTACCCTTGAACCTGCATTAGAAAGAAACTCGGGTTAGTGAGAAACCTCTATAAGCGAGAATAAGATTGTGGTCCCTTGAACTCTCGCTTATCCAGGTTTGACTGTATTCGATTTACAGGTTTCAATAGTTTCGCCGCATTGGCAGTTCGTTACAACTAGTGTATTGTAATACTTTTTGTGTGTAATTCAATGCTGTGTATATTTTTATCATAATTTAATAATGAAACTACGCGTGCCGCCGTAAATTGTAGTAATATATGTCGTTACGTAATCTTCTTACCGGGTGTCCTTTTTGCTTCGTTAATAATGCGTTTATAGTTTATTATTATATCTTATATAAAAATCGTATATATACGAAAACAAATATAATATAAAGCCATCTCATTAACTTTCTTCCAATATTATACAAGAATATTTAGATTTATAAAACTCCTCATAATCAAGACGACTTCTTTGGATAGCGTGAAAAATATGTACATGTATAAGTAATATGTATTTATACAAAATTAAGTATCAATTAATGATTCGTTAATGGAATGAACAGTCTGTGAATGTGAAATCAATTTTCTTTAATTTCACTAAGAGTCTCCAGCAACTAGTTTTCTCTGAGTAAAAGCAGCTTTCTGATTGCCACTTCATTCAAGAGCAATAAATAAGAAAAAAGAATATAGCACTAGCCGCGCCCCGCGGTTTCACCCGCGTAACTTCTAATCGTGTAGCAACTCGGGGATTAAAAACAGCCTAAATGTCATTTTTAGCGATTACCTATATGTATACAAAGATTCATCTTCATGTGACAGAGTAACAAACACACATACATCCTCACAAACTTTGCATTTATAATATTAATATTTAAAGTATGCCAAACTATCCTTTTAATTATAGATAATGCTTGTTTTGCTTTAAGTGTACGGTCAGCAAGGCAAGCAACTTTGCAGGACTACCTTTTCAATAGAATAAAGTTATTTCGGAATAAACTTAACAGCATTTGGACCTAGCTAACATGTTTATTGCTTTCCGCTAAATATGTATTGCTATCTGTACAAACGGTAGTATACGTTATTGTGGAAATAGTAGCATTGTTGAACGTACCACGATTGTTCTAGCGCTATCAGATGTTCATGATGTAATGTTCGCAATTGCATCCGCGACACGGGCTCATCTGCGGAAGCGGCCGGAGGACAGTCACCGCCGGTGAACGTCCTCTTCCGTATTAATTCTGTTTGTGATAGTAATAATAAAGTAGTATTTAGGGTATAACAGTGTTCAAGTTAATTTTATTCAGACGGTAAAGAAAATTATTTGAAGGAAGTGAAGGAGTTGACCTAACTATCTCCCGAAATAGTCTAGTAGTTGTGCACATTATAGATGCATATATAATTTCTTCCAGTGATACTACAACGGATAGTAGCACTAGAAACCAACCTTGCTTTTCCTTTTCTGCTGGAAAATACTAAAAGGTTTAAAGAATTTTTAGATTTAATTAAGCCAATATTAAGCTGATTTAATTTAACAGACTATATTGTAGAACAACAGTCCAAGATAGGGGTAATTTAGGAAAGTATCATTTGATCCAATATGTTATTATAAATTATATTTTTCCTAGCTTAAACGATTGTCGCATAAACTTCATATACTAGCTAGAACTGTCGCTTGATTACGTAAACATGTCTCGCGAACGTTATATCAGCGGTTATCGTTACGGTTACGCATAATTAGCACTGCTTTACACTCGCCGGTAACAGCGATAACTCAACAATCAGTGCGTGGAAGCAACTGCCCTGTGATACGGTACCGTAATGTGGTCGAATGTACCCACAAAGGCTTAGTTTTCACATGAGTAAATACCCCCATAAACGCCTTTGTAGGCAGCTAAACAATGTCAGTGATTTTCTCGCTATAAAATTAAGGAACTGAAAATAGGGTTATTGGCGTTTATGGTAGAAAAATTTGTTCCACAACTGTTATATAAGTTATGACCTAAACCTTATATACGTCCAAGGACCATTTTGGTAGTCTGTCTGTCATTTGGAGTTAGGTTACACACAATATAATACACGTAATCTATCCCGCGTTCCATATACAGGGTGTCCCGTAATGAGTGAAGCATCTCTTGGGGGATGATAGCTGAGCTAATAATCTATCAAAAAAACTCAATATAGGTCATACGAAAATATCACTGTTTTTGAGATATTGAGGATTTTCTAGTTTTTCCAAAAATGTTGACCTCGCCCAATGTTTTATATTACTGTGGCCGTAATTCTCATTTGATTTTCATATTTTTTTTACTAAGTTTTCTTTATGAGTTGCTTTCTTGGATACATGTATTAGATATTATTAGAAATATCAGACAACGGAAGAAAAAAAATATTTATTTCAAATTTAGTATAGACTAAAATTTTGAGGTCAGATTTGATAGTCTGTGGTTTAAAAAAAATGTACCACACTGAGACGGTCAGTGAACTTAAAAACTTTTGTATTTAATACCAATTTCAAAATGGTATAAAACTTATTGTTTTTCCCTATAGCCAAAAAAAAATTGCAATTTGAAATCAATTTGGGACCTATTTTAATGATACGTCCAGGATGATACTTGGTATGAAATGTTATTTTTTTACATGAAAAATAAAATTAAATGTTATTATCGGTCAATATTAATTGAAATACATAATCTGTAATGTGAAATATTCTGTATAAATGCATAAATTTTAAACAGAACCGTAATTGTACTATACTGTTGCAAACCTTTGATTTTACATGTTGTGCCACATTCTACCATGGAAATAACTGGAAATTTGAATACAGTTCAATAGACCAATAATTATGGACCCAGAAATCTCACGCGAGGTTGGTTAATCTCTGAAAAATTTGGTCACCATAGCTAAAATTTGGCACAAAAGTAATTGTTTTACTTTTAGATCTATTTTAAATTAATTAAATAATATTTTCATCGATAAGTATTAGAGAATATTGGAGAAATGTAAAAATATTGTAATGGCATATGATAAAAGTGGACATTAGATTTCATGAAGGTTTATGCATTCATACACAATACATCTCATTACAAATTATGAATTCTTATTAATATTGACCAAAAATAACATTTAATTTTATTTTTCATGTAAAAAAATTACATTTCATACGAAGTATCATCCTGGATGCATCATTCAAATAGGTCCCAAATTGATTTCAAATTGCAATATTTTTTTTGCTATAGGGAAAAACTAAAAGTTTTATACCATTTTGAAATTGGTATTAAATACAGAAGTTTTTAAGTTCACTGACCGTCTCAGTGTGGTACATTTTTTTTAAACCACAGACTATCAAATCTGACCTCAAAATTTTAGTCTATACTAAATTTGAAATAAATATTTTTTTTCTTCCGTTGTCTGATATTTCTATTAATATCTAATACATGTATCCAAGAAAGCAACTCATAAAGAAAACTTAGTAAAAAAATTATGAAAATCAAATGAGAATTATAGCCACAGTAATATAAAACATTGGGCGAGGTCAACATTTTTGAAAAAACTACAAAATCCTCAATATCTCAAAAACAGTGATATTTTTGTATGACCTATATTGGGTTTTTTTGATAGATTATTAGCTCAGCTATCATTCCCCACGAGATGCTTCACTCATTACGGGACACCCTGTATAGCTGGTATCATAATACACATTCCGTGTTGCAATACTTACTACTGTTTGCTTCCGTCATCCGTGTGTATAGAACTATAGAGATCGATTATACTGTGCAATTATGAATGCAATTAGATTCTTAGATGACTATGGTTGCAATTAATGTTAAGACTTCATTATGGAAACTATTATTCACTTTACCTAATGATATTATAGTTGATCATCAATATCTCTGAAGGAGACATGATTTCTAAAACAAACTAGTATAGCGAGAAAATAAAATATAATGTTTACCTAGTAACGGTCATTAGGTATTATTAATGTGGGGGTCATCTAAAAATACGACGAAGAACAATTTAATCCGACTTGCAATATTACACAATGAAAAATAATGTGGTTGTGCAAGCACTGTTACCTCCTTGGATACACGACACAGGCCGTGTTTGTGAAATATAAATGTTTTCGGTCTAGTGCATGTATTTACGAAGGTAGATCCTGTAATACGTTACATAGAAGGGTACAATATAAAATAAAAAATACGGTAAATACCGTAGTTTTTCCTGAAGGAAGTACTTTAGTGTTTTCTAGAATAAAATGAAATATTCATTAAACAAGATGTCGACGAACATCTCATATCCAGGTGTAATTCCTTTTACAATATGTATACCATATAGAATGTGCTTTGGAATCATCTTCTCAAAAATTTTGCAGTACACATTATGTATATGAGAAGCATTGTCACCCTAGGTCTTCTCATTTCTTTCCCTTTTTATTCAAGCTTAATGCATGTATCTCTTAGCTCTATAGCTTTGTGACCCCTTTTATTTCATCTCACTTCTAAAAGTGAAACGAGCAATTTCAATTAACCTACGTTATCAAAGACTTAGCACGCAAACTATTTCGTTTTAACTAATGGGGACAGTCAGTTCGTGTGAAAGTTACTATTTGTTTTAATTAACCTTACTTTACCTATGTCGTAGGCGGAATCTTACAATTGTTTAAGTTAATCCAAACAAGGCAAGTATAAAACTATGGTTATGAAGAGAGTTACAGTATTGATTGGATGCAATGATTTCGATGTCTATTTTTCTTAACTTATTTTTCTTACAGTCTTCAGAATTACTAAAGTATGACACCTTTTATTACCCTCGGTATATTTTTCTATATTATACTTTAAGAGTATTAAACGATTTATTGCTTGTTTCAGGTAAAGCATCGGCATTGATTTTTCGCTGACATTAAACGTATCAGGTAAACAAGGCCTCGGCCGCTAAACCAATTAGGCAGATGCCGTAGATATCCCCAAGGGGATATAAAACGTAGAGTAATTCAATCTTATTAGCTCATGTTGAAGCATAAAAATTGACAAGATGTCAATAGACAATATTATTCCAGGAGGGATGTGAAGTGGCCAACATTTTGCAATGCTTGTTTTTGTGAAACATCACAATAATAATTGTTAATTTACAACATTTGTTTTTAGAATTTAGCTATTAATTTGAATACGTTTAATTTTAAGTCATAGTTTTAATCAAAATTAAATCCTATAAAGAAATTTAATGAATTATAATTGTACATACATTGGTTACTGTATAAATTTTCTTTAGTAATTAACTTTTTCTTCTATTCTAAATAAGGCATGTAAACTTAATCACCTATTGTATCACCACATGTTTCATTGTTAACACTTGCATGAATTCCTCCGTTCAGTCATAAACAAACAATTTATTTTCCTTAATTTTTCTTGGTCGATCTTGAAAGCGTTAGAAACGTAGATTAAATTTCATATATGTGCATCATTTTCGAACAATGAAGATACCAAAGAACCATGAGCGAATATTTGAATGAATTTTTAAAAAATGGAACAGCCTTGGTATTTTTTTATGACTGATGTCCAGTATTTTGGATACCAAAGAGTTTGGCACCTCCATGGTTTAACTCACGATCGACCAAGTTACTACACTAACGGCACTAACAACGCGCCGCGTGTTTGCTTTCAGCGTGGCACGTCACTAAACTAATGCATGCAGCTGACTCTCCGCACTAACACGCTATGGCGACACCTGCCGATAAACGCTTCCATCAGCTGGTAAGTTACATTAATTTTCTTTTTGCACGTGGACCTATATTTGGGTTTGATTATCTTTATCACCTATTTCATTTTAATTTCCCAAACATTATGTGTACCGTCAGTAATAAACTCTGTTGTCAGCTATATTTTCTTATCACCTTGCTGTAATTATTCGATTATTGTTGTTGCTTAATATGGTTCGATATGTTACTCGACTTTAAAAATTGTCTTGTGAGAAGCTTATTATATACACATTGCATATGCAATTTCAATAAACAATAAACATACGCGAATAACATCGCACGAGTACAGCTAGTAATGCATAATTTAGTAGACGTGAAGTGACTCACGAGTTAAAATAAACAGACGTATCCACAAACATGCCCATGTGTGTTTTGTATCCACAAAATGTCCTCGTAAGTTATCGTCATCTAAATAGGTTACTTGGGACACGCCTGTATAAACTCGCTATGAACATTCGTGCTTACGTACATTAAAGTTATGGAAAAATTGTTATATCCTATGTTGCATTCTTAAGGACTTTTGGTAAATATTGCGTACTATTTAGTTTGATTAATGACAAAAGATTGGTAGACTTTATCAATACGGTTCAATATTTTATATAGGGCAAATACTATTGATATACTTTCGCCATTTTAACATCTATTTTTCAGTATGATGTCATATAAAAGTAAGTCACATAAGTTTAACATAATATATCATTCTTAAAACAATGATGAACTAACAATGAGTAAATCAGTAATATTTCCAGGTCGTAAAACAAAATATACAGTTTTAATGAGAATGTTAGTATTATTTATGTTGTATTTATTGATGCTAAGTTTTTGGCTCTATACATACTTGGAACATACATCTGTTTAATACAATTGTGTTGTATTTATGTAAGACATCTGCAGTTTAACCTAATATTTTCCTCGTTAATGACTTTACAATTATTGAATCAGCATCGTTCACTGATCTAGAAAGTTACCTATAACGTTTATGAGTTGTGTGTGTGAGTGAGTTTATGGCTCGTCATCAAAAGAGTTAAAAGAGGTACAATAGCATTCCTTTGTGAAAGCTAAAGGAACATTGGCACGGAGATAGATTTTGAGTGCACTTTTCTCCTCTCCAGTAAGCGCTAATGGAATGAATTACGCTGCATTTTAACGCTTAACCTATTTTTAGGTAAAGTGTGCGATTTTTTCCTTACTTTGTGCTACGCTTTATACTAGAGATTTGTTCCAATAGCTTCCCAAAATCGTCTCTATTCGGGACGTATTTTTTTCTATAATCTTTATTATCATAAGTTACATTATCCTAATTATTATCGTTTCCAAAAAAAAGTGTTGAAATTTTGTCATATAACTCCTTAAAGATTCTAAAGATTAAAACATGACTAAGTAATACTTACGCTCAAGTTTATGTTAAATGTCCACTAAACACAAAGCAGTTACTAAAAATACAAGAACATCGCCACCAGGCGTCCAGATAAACAAGTGTTCTTGGTAAACATAAACTTGAAACCGAAAGATATAAATAAAATCCGATTTCGAACATCTGTCCGCGTCGATGTCTTGGAAATTCTTTGTTTTTATTAAACTTAAAATTACGTCGAATTCCGATGGGACTTTCCAAGTAATGAATCATTTAACAGGTAATTAGAATAGCGTAAGTGGTAATAATAGCATCGTTATTATGTATAC
>LQNK01003349.1:166193-190937 GCA_001586405.1 Phoebis sennae
GAGTAGGCTCGTCATCAAAAAAGTTAAAAGAGGTACTATAGCATTCCTTTGTGAAAGCTAAAGGAACATTGGCACGGAGATAGATTTTGAGTGCACTTTTCTCCTCTCCAGTAAGCGCTAATGGAATGAATTACGCTGCATTTTAACGCTTAACCTATTTTTAGGTAGTATGCGATTTTTCCTTACTTTGTGCTACGCTTTATACCTACTAGAGATTTGTTCAAATGGCTTCCCAAAATCGTCTCTATTCGGGACGTATTTTTTTCTATAATCTTTATTATCACAGGTTACATTATGTTAATTATTATCGTTTCCAAAAAAGTGTTGAAAATTTGTCATATAAGTCCTTAAAGATTAAAACATGACTAAGTAAAATGCATGCTCAAGGTGATGTTAAATGTCCACTAAACACAAAGCAGTTACTATAAATACAAGAACATCGCCACCAGGCGTCCAGATAAACAAGTGTTCTTGGTAAACATAAACTTGAAACCGAAAGATATAAATAAAATCCGATTTCAAACATCTGTCCGCGTCGATGTCTTGGAAATGCTTTGTTTTTATTAAACTTAAAATTACGTCGAATTCCGATGGGACTTTCCAAGTAATGAATCATTTAACAGGTAATTAGAATAGCGTAAGTGGTAATAATAGCATCGTTATTATGTATACAGTAGCTCGGTAATTTAACGATAAAATCGCCCTTTACTCATAATCGGGTTTCAACGTTGATATCTAAGAGCAAATCTCTTTAATATGGTAAATTTGACCCAGAATTAAAGTATCGACCTATATTTTTTACTCTATCAGCTGTTTAACACCCTAGTAAACATACCTTTAAAACAGGTTTTTGACTAACATCGAGCAATAATCTTTTATATTTACATAAAGTAAAACTAAGACCTGCAATAAATGTAGTAAATGCACACGTTCTCATAATATGACATAATTAGTAGTAACCATATGAGGTACTTCGTCATTAATGTATGTAGCGATAAGTTTTATATAAAAATATTGCATTAGTATGACGTACAAACGTTGTTACAGACATTAGCCGTACAGAAGGCTATAAATGCAATCGAGACACCGGTGAAGGAGAAACATGTACGCAGCGCAATCATCGGCACCTTCCAGGAACAGAGCGCCATCACGTATTGGGTAGTATTTTGTGCTTGTACCTTGTATGGTCACCAAAGAAGCTAAGAATTTTTCAAATAACATCCGAAGACAAAATAGGACGCTTGAATATGAGCGTTGACCGTTGGTATTTAACGTTTGTTGACGATACGATTGTTTGCCTCTGAGCAAACATTAAGAAGAATTTAGAGTGTCACGTAAACAAATTTTTTGAATGGATGAATAAGATTACAATTTACTATTACCACGGTAAGAGTATCTAATAGGGTGATGATAGATATGCGGCTAATTTACGGGTAAAGGTATATTAATACGTACCTATACTCAAAAATAGATATAGAAATGACTAGGTCCTTCTATAAATATATCAGAAACTCCACGCGACGTCGTCCATATAAATAAACAAGCTCCTGCTGTTGGTAAATATAAACTTGAACCTGAAGGATTTATTAGACTGTGATTGTTTGTTGAAAATACTCTCAACATTTCTTAGCCGCTTGACGGAATTTCTGCATTCTTTATTATCTTTTAAACAATGGTATATCACTGTGGTGTAATCAAAATATTTATTGTTTCTTGGATAACCGAAGTTCCGTTTAATTGTCAATTTCTTAGACGTAAAGATCTTATCTAGGGCAGATCTAATTGATTAAGCAGATACTAAAACTATTGGATTTTACGCTTAGAATTATGAATGAGGTTGAGTGGTGCTCAAGGTATGTATTTAAAATAAGAAATTATGATTTATATAATTTCTTTGATTTAGATGGTGGCGATACGTCAGCCGCTTCAAGACAACCGCATCGTGGCGTGGAAGTTCTGTCACGTGACCCACAAGTTGCTCCGCGAGGGGCACCCGGCCTGTCTCGATGACTCGCAACGGCATATTGGAATGATCGAGAACTTGGGCAAGCTGTGGGTAAGGCATGGTTTTTGATCTTATATGAAAGAAAAATCGCTCGCTACGTATTGAAATGTAAGTTTTTAATCGAATTGCTATAGAGTGTCATATTACTTTTCTGGTTTCTGCGAGGATATAGTAATCCGAATAATGAAGTATGAAGGAGCCCGGCGTTCGTTAAAAATAAACATGCATGTCGCAGGGACTTTAACCAGAACTTGATGCAATATAATCCTGTGGTAATTTAATGTTTGATTTATAGAAACATCGCCGTGGGAGATTTCAATTTAATTTAAATAAATATCAACCAAGAAAGATCAATAAACAAATTAAATATCGTCAAAAAATGTTATCGGAATGACGAAGTTAACACTAACAGGGGATTGTGCAAAGATTAGAATTGCGAATAACAATGGGTGGGCCATACCGCTTTAACTGTGTCAGATTGTTGCGAAATACACTAAAGGCATTGTACTAGGAATTGCTTATTGTCAACATTTTATGAAAAAAAATACAATTAAAAAAAATGTGCATTCAATTTTATAATAGTTTGTAAAATGATAGTTTTAAAAAGATACAGTCGATCGTACATCTCACAAATAATTAAGATTAAATAGGAATTGGAATCGAATCTTGTTTCGAATCGAATTTTTAATACATTGACGACAAATACATACTTCATAATATTGATGATATAATAAACTAAATAACATAAACTGAATAACGATACTTGTTCCCATTTAATACTTATATGTTCTGGAAATATTATTGTCTGTATAATAATATATTTGATCACGTTTTCCAATATGACTTAAGACTCTAGAATAATCCTCTCTCTATATTGCGCTTCCACAATTTCCTTCAACAACGGCAAGGCATTTGCATTCAACAAGCTTTAATCTAACTTCACTGCCTCGGTATCTGGTTGTGGGTAGTTTCACATATATTTTGATGTTAGATTAAATTGAAATGTTATTAGTGAATGATAGTTTATATAACATGTCATGTTGTCAATAAATATGTGCAGAACCTTTTTAAAAACGATGATTTCTATTGAGTAAATGTTACTTTGAATTTTATGATAAACTAGACGGTCTTAAATAGTTTTAAAACCACATAAATACAATCTTCACACAAATCTTAATGGCCAATTAATTGTATTAGTAAGACTACATATAACCCCCATCCTTTAAACACAGATGCACCTCCGCGAAGGTTACGGCAGACTGATTCATTTGTACTGCACACTGCTGATCAGCAAACTGAAGTTCCACGCCCGGAACCCGCGCTTCCCGGGCAACATGCAGCTCACCGTCGAAGAGCTCGACGCCATCGCCGAAAACGACGTCAATAACTAGTGAGTGTTCTTTTAACATTGGACTTGAGACTGGATTATCATCAGATAGTTTTTTAGCAGTTATTGCTAATTTTGCATCTATTTACAATGTTTTCTATAAAAGCAGTAAAAGTTTATAAACTTTGTAACAGATTAGCAAAATATTGTACTAAAAGGACTTACTTTTTTTCAGTTTCCAAATATGCGTTGAATTGTTTGATTACATGGATGATATCCTCAATTTACAATCAGCAGGTTAGTAGATTTAATTTATTTATTTATTAGAATTTCCTACAAAGATTACACTCAGCTTAATAACATTACAAAACTTAAAAACTAGTTAAGTGCATCTTCAGTTACAGTTTTAAATATAAATAAATAAATATTCCTGGACATTTAACACAACGCTACCCACAATCTCCGGCGCAATAGACCGTTTGTGAACCACTGCGCCAATCGGGTTGCCGAAGTTTTAATATTTTATGGTTAGATAATGTTTGCCAATTTGGAATTTAAAAATCGCGGTTTACGGACCTGTATGGAATAATTTTTTTAAGTACCATCTTTGAACTAATTTTTTACCTTTTCTACAGTGTTTGACAGTCTCGGCAACGCTCGAGCGAACTCAATGACAGCGAGCGGTCAATGTCGACTTGCGGCTCTCATACCGTGCGCGCAGGACTCGTCGCACATCTACGACTGCAACGTGCGCCTGCTGTTCCGGCTGCACGCGTCTCTGCCCGCAGACACGCTCTCCGGACACAGGGAGAGGTGGGTGTATTCGCGCTGTCTTATTTTACACACATTCGTATAGTGTTAAGAGTGAAGTACTTTGTAAAAAGTTTATATAGGTAAATATTTTTTTTTCTATCTATTCTATTCTAAATAAATGGATAAAAATATTTTTTTTAAGAATCTGAAATCTTAATTTCTTGATGATCGGGCCAAATACACAAAAAAATATATAAAATTTTTGTTTTATTTTTTATTATATTTGTTATGTTGCTCATATTTTTTGCTAAAGTAAACGAGTCGTCTAATGTTAAGTAGGAATCATTATTATTTTTTATTTAATTTTGGCGGAACAGTTTCCCAATTACACCTCTAAAACAATTTTAATAAACATTTATATTAATAACTTCAACTAATTTATTCATTCTCTCTCACAATACTCCGAGCATACCGACAATATCTTCCTCCATCCATCCGCAAACATGTCGCATTCTGGGTAGTCACTCAGAAGAGCGAGCTATCATACATAGCTGGTATACCTAACTGTATGAATGAAACGTGTGTGTACTGTTTCGGCTACACGCGTCACTGCGTATTTAAACTTTATTATGTATTAAATAATCACTTTGAAATTTTCGTTTCCCCTTTGTCTAAAGAAAATAATACGCAATAACGAATAAAGAGACCCTTTGGAGCCACTTTAGTAATGACCTCATACGATTCCACCGGCTGCCAACGTATATTTTATTCATAACACCCGTGTTCCAATGCTGTCCATTGTTTTCACGTTATTTACTACTTGTTTATTAAAGCGTTCGTTATTGTACAGGTTCCGACAGCAGTTCAAAAAGCTGAGTTCGTTCTACAAACATGCGAGCAGTCTGCAATACTATAGAAATTTACTCACACTGCCAGTTTTACCCTCCAATCCGCCTAATTTCTTATTGCAGGTAATTATAGTATTATAGTTTTTTGTATTTTCGATATTCTTTTGCCCTCATGACATTTTCGATTTAAAAAAGAGATCAAAACTTAATAAGTTCTAATGTGATGTAATATTATTTTTTTTTAATTCTTTTTGTAACAGCAGATATCGAAAATGTCATTTACTTAAACTTAATGAATTAATGAATAAATTTAGTATTATTTAGTTGAAATATTATTTTATTGAGTTAAGAGCATAATTGTTTATTATTTGCAGAGTGATTTCGGCACGTACGTGGCACCAGTGGTGTCGATACCAGAACCACCGCCGGATGAAGTGGACGCTATTGGCTCACTGATTGACACCTCTGACGCCATTAGTCAGGTAATTTTGTGACTATTGGTTTTTTATGGAAAAAAATCTAACTATTATTATATGAAACACTAGCTTTCCGCCCGCGGCTTCACTCGCGTGGACCCGGCAATTCCCGGCAATTATTCGAATTTTTCTCACCTTTTAAACCTTCCCTAGACCTCCACGAATAATTCAAGACCAAGATAAGATAAATCCGTTCAGCCGTTCTCGAGTTTTAGCGAGACTAACGAACAGCAATTCATTTATATATATATAGATAAAACACAGTGAATGTACACAAAATAACCATTTTTGCGAAAACATTCATATATGTTCATTTTTTTTAACGAAACCGTCATATGGTCTAAAACTAGTCAAATGACAGTGTCTGTTCTCATTTCGTTCGCATAAAAAGAAACACACAAATGTTTCTAAAAATGTAAACAAAATATATAAAATGAATCTTATTACAATTACATAAAGTCGCTTTTTAAATGCAGGTATCAACGCCACCACGGCACGACTCGTTAGAGACACGCGCTACGCCTTCGCCCGCACCGGACCCGTTGTTAGAGAGGGACCGCCTTATTGACCACTTACAGACAGAACTTAAAAGGATGCGGTGAGATTCTATCTATGATTCTTTATGACTTATCGTAATTTCTATCGACTCATATTTGGACCATGTGGGTTGGTTGAACCATATCTGTCTTAAAAATCTTTGGTAATCCCTAAACTTTATATATTTTTAGAATTAAAGTTGACAATGGCATCGCTATTTACATTTTGGACACATAGTACTTATTTGAAATGGTAAATTTATTTTCAATATCTTAACACGTAGGCGCAAATAAAATAATATTTACGTATTAATTTACATAAAAGAAGTAAAATTTTACTATTTTATACCAATTTATTACAATGTGGAAAATAACGTATCTATATTCGTTATATATTTTGTGGAACAGGGCAGAAGTGTCACAGATCGTACAAGAAAGGAACACCATGCTAAGCTCCATGCGGGAACACTGCGCAAGAGTTGAGACGCAATTACATGCTGCAAGGGTATGATGTAAACGTATTTTTATATCGCAGCTGATATTTATTAAAATCAATTGCTTTTTATGGATAATTTTTGAGAAAATTTGCACATATATTTAATTTTTATGTTTTCAGAATGAATTAGAAGAGGAGAAACAGAAGGCCGATATTTTAGCAATTGAAGCACCTGAAATTAAAAGTATGTGCTTTACCAAGTAACTTCCAATTTTAACTTAAGTAATTTCATATAAAATTGCAATATTTTATTTTTAGAAAAACTCAGTGAGACGGAGGATAAAGCAAAAGTTACAGACGAAAAGTTCCAAAAGTTAAAAGGTGCTTACACGCAGTTACGTGAAGAGCATATCGCACTTATCAGACAGGTGTGCGATTCTTTTCATATTTTTAAACTTTCTATCTTTACTTTTTACACTAGATGTAACTAATTAATATACCTTATTTAGAATTTGAAGTGAAATAATTGTCATTAGGCATTCATAAGAATAAAGATAGAATAGTTAATTTGGTTGAATGTTTCAGAAAGCCGAGGTAGACAAACTAACGACTAGCCTACGCGCAGCTGCAGCGCAACACGAGAGTGCCAAGATGATGCTACAGCAACAATTGAATGATCGAGTGAAGTACGTTTTTGTTACATACTTCGATCATACGTTAATTTTATATGTCCCTTTTAAATTGCTACAAACTCATTTTGATATTATAATTTCCTAGCTCATTTTCTTAACTAGTCTCCCCGCTAGCATTAATTTCGGATCAATAAAAGTAGCCTATCACTTAGTCCAGCTAATAGCCTATAGGAAGAGAAATATATAATTTCATCCAAATCCGTTCATTAGTTTCGGTGTGATTTAAACACAAACTTTATAATATTGGTAGGATTAGTCGGATGAATAAGTATTCAAAATATACAATTTATGTAACTAACACTAATTTGTTTTGTAGAGATGTCGAACTCCTTCAACAAAGTGCATCATCAAGCGAAGAAATAGAAGCATACAAAACAGAAATATCGAATCTCCGAACGGATTTAGAACAATCTAGACAAAAGGAAGTTGAACTGGAAACATTGCGAGCCTCCATCGAATCCCTGCAAATAGACCACAAAACTGCAACGACTGAACAAGAAGAAAAAATATCAATAATGGCAGGAGAACTTAAAGAGGCTTCGGAAAATCTTGATAGGCTAAAGAAAGAGAAAATGGAAAGCGAGGCAGAACTAACCAAAGTTAAGGAAGAGTTACAGAATATCAAGCAAAAGAGCGGAGAAGATTACAAAAAGGTCGTTCAAGAAAAGGAAGAAGCGCAGAAACAAATTACGGAGCTCACGATTAAATATCAACAGGAAAAAGAGGTCAGTGGTCAATCATTATTATTAGGAATTTCAATAAAGACATTCAGAATATCATACTCTCCTAGTACATTAGACATAAACTTATTGCATGTAGCTCATAGGTTTAATCTATTTATTGCATGTAGATGTAACTGTAGTAGCTTGTTTATAATTATTAATGGAAGCTAGTATATTTGCTTGCATGCGCTGTAAATAATAACTTTTCATCAGGCTCAAACTCATCGCGATAACGAATTGCAAAGTGAACTAGAAAACTTGAAACATAAACTCTCGGACTCAGAATCCTCGTTACAAAAAGAATGCCATGATCTCAGTGAATTATTAAAAACAAAAACTGTAGAATTCGAAGAATGTCTGAAGCAAAAAGAATCGGAAATTAAAGATGCAATAGAAAAATTAGCTTCATTAAATTCTGAACTTGAAAATTGTAAATTAAATTACGAAACGACATTGCAAAACAAACATTCCGAAATAGATACATTATCTCACGAGTTAGGTGAAGGGAAAAAGGCAAATATGGAAACGGTAAAAAATTTAGAGGTACGCATAGAGTTGTTACAAGCTCAACTCGAAGATGTATCTTCGAATAAAACTATGCTTCAGAATTCTTTATCCGAGGAAAAGTCGGAAATACTAAATTTAAAAAACCAATTGGAACATTTAGAGCACTCAAAAAATGAAGAAATAAATGCGTTGAAACACCAATTTGACGACTTGATGATGCAAAAGAATGAGGAATGCAGTTTATTGGCTGAAGAAAAAACTAAACTTATTGGTGATAATGAAAAACTTCTTAATGAACTGACTTCTGAAAAGCAGGTTTGTTTCGGAAGTGTGAACGTTTTGTGGCGTCCATATATTAAAATATCTTTGTTTAAAATATTCACATTTTATTAGGTCTTCCATGACACAGTCGAGCAACTGAAGGAAGAATTAACAGAACTAAATAAAAAATTAGAAATAGCACAATGTGAGAAGGTCGATATAGAACAGGGTCTTAAATTTGAAATTAATGATCTAATAGCTGAGAAAGATAAACTTAAAATTGAAAATGATAGTGAAATTACAGCATTGAGAGAACAAAATTACGCATCGCAGCTAGAAATGAATAAACAACTTGAATTAAAAGATACCAATATTCAAGAATTAAATGTTGAAATAGGAATACTCAAAGCAGATTTAATTGAGTTGGAACAGAGTAGAAAATATGAAAGAGAATCTTTGGAACAAACGATTGATGATAAAAATAATGAAATACAGGTTAGGATAGGGTGTGGGCTCCTTACGCGTATTGATTTTCCTTCTCAATATTCACTCTATAGTTCTACTGTGTTCTGTGGCTCTTAAGTGTCAATTAAATGTGAAGTTATCTAAAAATACAATTAAGTAATAAATTATGTGTTACTCTTCTTAGTTGCATGAAATGTTTATCTAATGGCATGTTTTTATTTTCCTCCATCTGCGCCTTCGCTGTTCTACAATTTCTGCATGGATACCTTCTGGCTTTGGACTTGTCGGCGGCCTGTCGTTAAGTATATTTATATGTATAGCTTATGGAAGCTAGGTTGATGCATATAGAGCAGGGGAGACTGAACGCAGAATGTGAATTGCAGGATTTACTGCAACAAAACACTGTGCTTGAAGCAGATATGGCGTCGTTAAAAATTCAATTAGAAGAGGCACACAGGGAAATTAAGAAACGTAAGTTGTCTTTTGCCTTTTGTTTGTATATATTTATTATGTATGTCGTATAATATTTATATATATTTTTATAGTTGTATTATTTTGTATATTAAAAGTTTTATTCTAGCAGTAAACAGATTATTTTGTACACATGTTTCGTGAAATGAACGCTTTATATCAAACCAAATTTAAACCAAAGTAAGTCCTATTCATTGTTGTTAATCTATCGAATTATTGTTGTATTGCAGAGAACAATAAAATAGTGAGCTGCGCCAGTGAAGCGGCATTAGAAGTAACGAATACTGCCATTTCTACACTAGAACATTCCAATGCACAAGACGCGAACAAACTAGCTGCCGAACTCGCCTCCAAGGCTTTCGAAGAACTTGCTAGAAAGTCACAGGTACGTGGTAATAATCGTTGATACCTTCAAACTTCTCTTTCGGTTTAACGTTTTTACTTTATTCATATTTATGATTAGCAAATTGTTAAATTATTAATTAACCTGTAGAACTGTTGGATTATCAACTAATAAAAAGATAGAGATGTGTCTCAAACTACGAAGGAATTGTTAATTATTTATTTTTCGAATTCTATTTCTAGCTGGAAGGCAATGAAGAGGCGTTGGCGAAATCGGCGATATACGCTGCTCATAATGCAGCTCAATTGTCTTCGTACGCGTCAGAATTGTCAAACCTATCCACCGATTTAGAGCTTATAGATAGTGAGTACTCTATACCTTCTTGTTTGTTATTATTTGACAAAACTCCGTTAAAATTTATTAAAGTGTAGTGGCCCCTATATTAAAACCATAATGTTTATTTTTCTTTGTTAAGATCTGAGATTCGATGAAAATATCTTTTACAACTCAGTTTTTGTCTTGTGTCCACAGAATTAAACACAGACTGTCGAAACATGTTAACATCGACGAAACAGTGCCTAGAGTCGATGAAGAATGGTGCAATAGACCGTACCGTGTGTCTTGAGGCGCGGACGAACGTACAGAACGTGTCGCGAAGTGCCGCCACCGCTGACCGAATGGCCACCGGTGCGAGGAGTGTAGACGACGAACTGGCCGACATGGACTCGGCCATAGAACAGGCGGCGTCGCAGATCGAGGTGAGTCTAGGGTACAGTGCGTGCAAACATGTCGCCATCACTGACCGACTTGTTTCCTGTGTCAGAACGTGTTTGCTGATGGCATAAACAATAAAGCAGATATTTCCAAATCGAGGATTTTTAATGGTGTCGCGCGATTAGTACTTGAATCAGATGGAATTTTAGTGTTTGGCTAGTAAAGTAATGATTTAATTATTTTTTGATCTATTTTAATTTCGCTTTTATATTGAGTCACACAATGGGAAGGAACGCGAAACAAATATGTAAGCACACCTAGCTAGACGGCCAGGGCCACATATAATTGTGTCCAAGATGATCATGACGATAATGATCACTATTTTATATGTTAGCAAACTAGCAAAGCTCCACGGTTGACCCGCGTGTATCTCCCGTACCCGTAGGATTTCTGGGATAAGTTTCGAAGCCTATTCAATTCAAGCAAAGAAACGATTATTCTAATAAATCATATTTTTCGCAAATCTCAACTTAAAACTGTTTCCAGAACTTGCTCGCGGCCAGCAAGGCGGGCGACTCGGGCGTGCAGCTGGAGGTGAACGGCAAGATCCTGGACGCGTGCACCACGCTCATGGGCGCCGTGAAGCTGCTGGTGCAGGACGCGCGCCGCCTGCAGCACGAGCTGGGCGACCCCAAGACGCGCCAGAAGATGTACCGCAAGAACCCGCAGTGGTCCGAGGGCCTGATATCCGCGGCCAAGTCGGTGGTGTTCGCTGCTAAGTTGCTGGTGTAAGTAGATTTTTTTTTAGATATTGTACGTTTTTGTGACGTATTGCCGCATAGACGGTTGTGGTTCCAGATGAGTTGGTGGTGTGAGATATCGCAGATATTCTTCTGGGGTATCTTCTCAAGTAATGCACATTTTATGTTTGTGACTTTTAGGAGCTTTGTTAAACTTCTATTCAGGTTTGTACCTTTCAACAAGGGTTTGTAGTTTTGTACCTTTGTTAATATTTTAACGTTCTGTCTACCTTTGTAATTTTTTTTATGTTTTTCATGTATAGTATGTATGTATGTTTATTATTGTATAGTATGTTTTTCATGTGTACATCTCCTACATAAGTAAATCAGTGCCATAAAATTCTTAATATACATATTATTCCCGTGTTTAGATCGAGTGCGGACGAAGCAGTGGGTTCAGCGGGAAAAGTAGAAGGCGTGAGTGCGGCCGCGCACGAAGTGGCCGGCAGCACGGCGCAGCTGGTGGCCGCGTCGCGAGCGCGCGCGCCGCCCGCCGCGCCCTCGCTGGCGCGTCTGACGGCCGCGTCGCGCGGGGTGGCCGCCGCCACCGGGGCGGTTGTGGCCGCCGTGCGCTCTGCCTCCGCTCTTGTTCGGGACAAAGGTAAGCGCATGAAGTGACAACTATGTAGTCGCTTGCCACGTCACGATTTTAATGAGCAAATTATACAATAACAAATAAGATATTTTTTTACTATCGGTGTGAACGTTAGAAAGTCGATGGAAAACTTTATTAAAAATAATGATCTACCACTAACATGCCACGTTGTGTATGACAGAGGCGCTGGACACGTCGGCGCTGACGCTGACGGCCACGCGGCGCCTGGAGATGGAGAGCAAGGTGCGCGCGCTGGAGCTGGAGAGCGCGCTGGACGCCGAGCGGGCGCGCCTCGCCGCGCTGCGCAAGAGGCACTACCACCTCGCGCATCTCGAGGAGGTCAGTGCCACGTGACTAGTGACAGACGGTAGTTGATAGTTATACAATAAGATAAGATACAGCAATATACTAGAGTATAGGAGTCGTGCGCGATGACGTCGACGTATGAACAAAAATAAAAATACTTTAATTTCCTCCCACCTACCTAAGTGTAAGCCTTAAAAATGACAAATATAATATGAGAGATTAAAGCTGATCAAAGTTTTCCGAGATCAGAAGTGGACATGAAAATTCAATTCAAAAGTTGTAGTTCACTTGGGTAGGGTTACAATTTCTATTTTATGGACAGGTCTCCCTATCCCTTGATCACAACAAGCTCAGATCTTTCCACCAAACTCTCTTAGTAAGCCATCTGAGTTGTACATATGCGCAAAAATAAGATATAATTTAAAAGTTATTTACCCTGGCAGTATTGTTAATACTAGAGCTATAAGTATTATAAAATAGTATCCAATCTTATGGTAATTCTTGACTACCCTTTGTTAACTAATTTTATTATAATAACATTGTTATACTGATTTTCTATCAAACTTCCTAAATTATTGCAAAAATATTAATTGGAGTGAATATATATTTGATTGATTACAATTCTTTTTACAGAATGGAAATATTGAAAATGGAAAGGAGTGAAACAGAAGAAGATTCAAGATTTGTAAAATTAATTTGAAGCACTCACATATTGCCGTTTGAAGAATAAATTCGCATTTGTACAACGAAACATTCTATTGATGCATTTATGCAAAAATAAACTATACTATATTTACACGATTTTTATACCTTCAAATTAGTATTGACACTCGCAAACATTTTTAATAAAAGTAGAGGTGCGGCATGTAATTCAATCAAAAGAAGTCTTATGCGATAAATGTATTCGAAAATCCATGACGAATATGTAATAACTGTCAAACAATTTATATACAGTTGGAACATTTACATGTCAATAAATAATGTAAAAATAAGTGTATAGATTTAGTTTATTATGTATAGTACTGTATTACAGGCTTTAAATTAAAACTCGTAAAACAATGTCAAATTCGTATCAATAATCAACATCTACTTTGGTCCGCCCTAGAGTAGGAACTAAGCTTTAAGATAACATTATATTAATCTTTATTATATTTTTAACTACGGTTAAATTTTGTATAATTTTTTAAATAAAGTTATGTATTATAGTTTTCTTTACCTACCTACTTTTAGACCTAAGCCATATCCATATACCTTTGTCTTATCGAACTTATAACCATTTACCATGAGTGATTTTAGGCCAGGCTATTTTTTAGATTAAGTGTATTATTTGTAACTGATCTATACTAATAAAATATATCTATGATACTGAGTAGTTTCAATGCAGATTCACACTTCCACAGTGAATATCAAACTGAAAATAATTAAAAAAAAAACAAAGTCAACATTATATTTTATATATTCTATATCGGGCAAGTGGTAATCAAACAAGTTTATCTAATGTTACATTCAATTAGATAACAATGTTTTTTGATGGGCTGATAACAATAACCTTGGCATCTCATCACATTTTTACACCTACGTAATATATATAGCCTTCATCATGGAAATCTGCTAAATAAAACACACTTGTAGCCCTACATAGGTATATATTTCAAATACATTATCGTCAACTAAAATAACATTGTAAATACAAAGCATGGCAACATAAATTCCGATAATGTGGAATGATTAAAATTGTTCATTAAATACAAAAATATTATTTTGAGACAAAAGCAGTTTAAATGCAGGTAATTATAAGTGTTATCAATAAAATATGTTTATCATCAAAAATATTTTGGGGCAAATCTTAGATGTAAATAATTGTGCGATGATATTGTTTAAAACTAATTCTGTAAGAATCAAACTTTCTATCATTAGGCCATAGAAACAAAATGTTAGTCAAACTTCACATTAAATTATAGTAATAATTAAGTACAGAAAAAGATATTCAAATTCATGAGAGCTGCAGTACTTTTGACCAATACACATTCACTATCAAAATCTTAGTGATGGTAAAACCTTCAAAAATTTAGCACCACATATCCATCCTATATAAATACTGATGTAAAATGCAAATAACACATTGAAAATACTATAAATATGACCTTATCAACCTATTGTAGAGATAAGAACTTAGTTCTTGTGTGTAAGACAAACTTAGATCTAAAAGAGCTTATGTAAGAGTACATGGATTGTTGCAAATGATTATAGTAACTGTATATTTGTGGTATAGTCCAATTACAAAGGAGGCTCATCCCATTTAAGATGTTTTTCTGGAGTCAGATGCACAATTCTCACATGGACGGCTTGGTTCTTTTCAAACTTGGGTGGAATTGGACAGAGTCGGTACATAACTTCATCTCCTGGTAGAGGTACATACTCACCTTCGATGCTGAAAAAGATAAGATATTAGTAAATCAAATATTATGTCTAACATGTTTTCTATGTAAAGAAAGTGGTATTTAATTGTTATAGCAGTCAAGCGGGGCATACGGTTCACCTGATGGTAAGTGACTGACCGCAGCCCATGAACATCTTGAACATCAAAGTGTTGAGATGCCTTGCTGGCTTGAAGGAAGGGGACGAGGCAAGGTTAGGATTACAGATAGGAAGTCAGGAGAGGATTAGGATGGGACGGGAGAGGATTGGGATGGAAATACATGTGATTGTGGTTGTTGAAAGTGGAAAACTTGAATTCTATGAATACTTAATCAAAAACCAATTAAATTTAAAAACCCACATCTCAAGAAATTGGACTTACATTACACCTAAGTTTTAAAGGATAACATTATTCTTGTTGTAAGAATGCTTAGACATAATTTAATCTTAAACAAAAAGTATCAATGACAATATATTTGTACACAAAATCATTACTTACTCTGAAATATGCACAAAAAGATCTTCGCCGCCTCTTAAAGGAGTAACAAATCCATGACCTTTCGCTCTACAGAAAGATTTAATTTTACCATTTTCTACAGGATTTCCTAAAGCCCTTTCAGATCTAGAAAAACAAGAAAATTGATAAAAATATTCACGGAAGCGTAGAGGATATTGTTTCATAAAAAATTGAAAAAACTTACGTTGAAGCTGTGCGATTTCTACGAGTGATTATCGGGCTAGGAAGTTGTAGGTGGGAATTAGTTTTATTGGGCGAATCATCATTGTTAAAACCAACTTCTCTCGACATAGTGAACGTATATAATATACAGTTCTTAGCGGACAGAAAAAATTAATTTTAAGAGAAGAATAAACAAAATTTTAGAACAAACGAGGATAATGTAATCAAGCTACAGCCATTTACGATTTAATATAAATATTAATTGTCAATTGTCAAATCAAAAGTCATCGTTCAACACAAGCTGTCACTGAGACAACTAGTGGTGAGCTGCTAAACGATTGTTAATAATGTCTTGACTAGACTTCTCATAAAATTTCAATGAAGGGAAGCGCTTGAAAATATAGTACATCGGAGAGCCGGCCCCCTATAAGGATAGGTTCTCAATTTGTGTATATGATTGCGAAAAACTTTTTGGTTCGCCGGTTTTCGTTTTTTTTTGTGTGAAAGGGGTAACATTATACTATGGAAAACCAGATAAATCTTGAGAAATTCTAGAAAATCATCATTCCAAAATTTCTCAATTATAAGTAATTAAATCTGTTATTTTCATTCGGTTATAATGCCATATCGCTAACAAGACTCCTTAAGTATTAGGAGTTACGGATTAATACTGTGTTTAGTTATATGTACTCACTCACTATCATTTAGTTAGATGCTTAGAAAGGAATTAAGAAGATTTTGTCACTTAAAATATAAAAATAATAATGTTTTTTGGTAAACTTACACACTTTAATATACAAAATAATTTTTATTCTATTTTAAGTCAGTGTCTTTCTCTTTTTGGTGAAAAAAAATTATTTATTAATTATAATGAATTAAAGAAAGGTATTAACATTATTATGAATAAATGAATTTAATTTACAGAATATTCTAAATGACACCATGAGAATAAAACGACATAGAAATATTAAATCCTTTATTTAAGAAGAACAACGTACATGACAAATGGCGTATTAATTATTTTACGTTTGAATAAATATATTTTGTAACGTTTCCTTAACCAAGTAGGTACATTAACATTGAATACATAATTTTTCAATGGTAATAATTGTTTCTATAACATATATATTTATCTTTTTTTAAAGGGGAGTGATATGTTTATGCTCGTTTTTCATAATTAGGACAGTGTCTGAGCTCCGGCATCAATGGCACTTTAATCTTCGGTATCGGAATTCCTTCCCAATCGCCCTGGAAAATAAACAATTCAATAATTAACTAAAAAAAATATTTGTGGGCGGTATTCGTCGCCAATTTATTTGCCTGTTTTTCACAAGTTTTAAATATGAAAGCTGATTAAAAAATCTCAATCTCATTTCTTTATCTGTTAACTGTAAATTTTTACATCTGTCTCGAAGATTGTAAACAATACCTGAAATCTGTTTCCATCGGATTTATTACACTGCATAGATATAGGAGACTCTGTATACAGGGTGTTTAGACTCTTCGCTCGTAAAGGTGTCCACGGACTAATGGATAAATAATTAGCTCGTGGTGGAGCTTTGTAAGATATAGGCATAGTATCCCATCTAAAAACAAGGTTCATTAATATAATTATCTCTGTATATTTAGAAATATTGTGCTATTTCAAAATGGTTTACTCTATCACAGTCGGTTATCATCACCATAATTTAAAATATCCACGCAAAGAGGCAGGTTTCAGGCCTACCCTTTTTATGCTCAGTAATATATTCTTTTAAGAATAAGAATTATCAAAATTAGGATTTAGAACAGATTTAGACTATATTAAATGTCGATTCCTAAAATATTAACATACCTCTTTTCAAATTTGAAGTAGTTTTCCAGCGCAGCATTAGAGACCGCACTCTTACAAACCTCAAGTTGCGTGGCTGGATAATAATGCATGTAGTTAACGCACATTTCGTCCGTTATGGCGTGTCCACCAATGGTCGCATTCTCTTTGTCTATAGTGTTATATAGACATGTTGTTTCTAAATAATCACCCTGCAATAATATCTTAAATATCAGATTATAATTATATTAGAAAAATAAAATATACAGAAAATATAAAATAGTGCAGCCATCGCCTATTTTTAAATATGTGGAAAAATTGAATAAAAAAATACTACTTCTCTCTGCAGCATTACATGTGAAACTACGATATATAAAAAAACATTGTTTAGTATTGCGAAAAAGTCACATTAGCATCGCAGGACGACTGTATATAGGTGTCACCTTAATGCCTTATGCGTTCATTAAATTAAAATAATAATTTGTAACTTACTGGCAACACTTTAACGGGTCGATGTAAGATTCTAATTTCCTGAAAATGTGTGGAATAATGTACATCCTTATTAAGCACGGGTAGTTCAACCCCCCCTCGGAAATGTCTCGTCCACACTGCGACTCCCGTTAGGTGAGTGTGGAGCTGGCTGCCGAAGACTATTATGCCGTGTTTTGGTAGACCCTGTTGGGAATTTAGTTGCTAGAATTTTTATAAAGACAGTACCCGTTTGTCGCCACTCCATTTCTACTCGTGGGTATCATAAGAGGCGACAGAGGGTAACTCTGTTGCACACCATCTTCAACAATAAAAGAGTGGGAGCTGAGCACTCCACGATTGGGCCAAGCACCCCCCAGCCAAAGACCCGCGTGAAGCAGTGTTGCACTGTGTTTCGTACGGTGAGCGGGGTGCCCGAAGGCTTGTTCTACTCTTCGCCCAACTTCCTATTATTAATCCTCTCTTTACCCCCTTCCCCTTTCTATTGCAGATGTTCATGGGCTGCGGTCAGTCACTTGACCAGGTGAACCGCATGTCCCGCTTGCCTACACATAAAAAAATACTTCAGCACATAACTCCGTTCCTGTGAATTAGGATATAAAGTATCGTATGTGTTTATTAAGATTACAAATTATGTTCACACCTAAATTAATTTCAACAATCATTCAAATATACAAACAACTTTTTCCTGGAACTTTTCAATGTTTTATTAATTGATTTTAATGCTGTGTGATGATATTAATTCTATAAATAAACTGCATATCAATGCTTATCACAAAATGACAATCGCTTAAAAATGTAGGTAAAATATTAAATGAATGTTACAGAGTCACTTTTATTGTGACTTCATAACATTGGCCTAGTTTTTTTATAGGATAAGCTACACACGACTCCAGTGCACTGCGGTATACAATATCCTGTTAGCGGGAAGGCCTCTTGCCCAGCTGGGATCGCCATCTTGTCTGTGTACTCCAGGCCTAACTCCATAATAGCTGCATCGTATGGTCTGCGATTTGATGTGAGGTGGAGTTTGATGCCGGAACTGTCGATCCAATCTAAAAAAAAAACGAAATTACTAACTACAAAAATAGTCGTATGAGGTCCAGGATTTCAAAATTGGAATATGAGAATGACTCAAAACCGTATTGAGTCTAGGCTCAATATGTCACCAAATAATAGTTTTGAGCCTAGATTTTATTTTACACTTTTTAGATCTCTGTTCTCGTTTGCTCCTATTTCTTTCTGATAATTTTTTACAAAATATAAAAATGTAGGCCTATGTCTTCGTCTATTTCAGACTGTCAATCATAAATTCGAATCCGATCGGAGAGTATTTAAAATCGGCACTAGATCCAAATAAACGTCTTCGTCTATTTGAGTCGGATTTGTGAATATGGCCCATGTAATTATTTTTATGACAATATTTTTCTTTTAAGCAAAGTGAAAATGGAGCGAAAACTATTGTACTATACCATCCTTAAGCTCTGGGTTGTTGTAGTGCACTTCGAGCATAACGTATTTGTTGGCTTCCGGTCCTCCCAGGGGTAAACCTGCTTCCTTTGGATACACGAATGGTGGAGCACCCATTGCCCATGCTGCCTTCACCTTTAGATAAATATGAGGAGATAATAAATCCTTACATAATATACTTATCACTTATTTTCCTATTTGCTTATCCTTACTTCCTTAAATGCGCAAGTAACTCTATTTCTACTCTAACTTTGCCAGTCTCTTTTTCACGCTTAAACCATTTGGATGAAACCGACCGATCTCGATGAAATTTTGTATTGAGATTGTTAGAAGACCGAGAAAGGACTAACGATAGTTTTTATTTCGGAAATCCCACGAGAACGGGAGATATACGCGGGTGAAACCGCGGGTCACTGCTAGTAATGATTAATGTAGAGAAGGTCGAGATATAATAAGAAAGAAAATAAGTTATGGACTTTAAAAGCGTAGATTGTAATATGTGGAGGGAGAAGGGTTTCATCAAAACATGACATCTGCTTGAAAACTATTATTTTGGGTTTATTTTTGTAGTGTAAATAAGTAACATAAGCATAATAAAACTCATACAACCTTTGAACATAATTTCGTGGTGTCAGGCCTGTCGGGTGCAAAGCAGTTTCCTTCATACAACGGAATCTGCATGTCAGGGTTTGCATCGCAATAGAACACTTCCATGTGGTGAACCAGACCCTCATTCCCTTTCGTTATTGTAGATTCAAACTAATGAAAAATATTCAAAAACGTTATTGAGAATAGTATACATAGTAATAAGATTGTTTAGTACAATAATAAATTGCCTAAAGTTACCTTGATAATGTGGTGAACTTTTTCAGTTATGTAATCGGGGAGTTTGACAACTTTACACCAGTACGTTGTATCCGAATTAGGTACTTTAAGGTCTTTATTGGTGATTTGCAATTCTTGAGCATTTTCATGATATATTCCTACTGGGGTCAATAGTCTTACTCGAATAAAACCGTGATCGTGTGACGATGTACAAGGCAAACATAAACCTTTAGACGTAAAGAGCTTGTCCACTCCCCTCGCCCATACAACGTGCACTGTACCGTCCTGAAAATATGAAATAATGTAAATAACGAATGAAACAACGTACATGTCAAAAACAATTATGATAATTACCTCAATAATGTAATCGTCATCGTCGCAAGTATCAAAATAACGTTCAAATGAGATAGTTCTTGTCTTAGCATCGACGTGAAAAGCATCACAATTTTGTTTAAAATCACGTACTAATTTTCCTTCCATATCCGAATGCATGTCCTTGAATTAGTGCACAAAAAAATAATTAGCATGGATCTTTTTTAATAAATTATTTATTCATAATTTTAATATGTACCTCAAAGTGATCGCGCTCTTTATAATCTGTCCACACCAAGCACACATCAGCATTTTCCAAGTCTCCCCTGTCGGAAAATCCTAGTGCGAACCAGTTAATTGGCAACGCTTTTTCAGAAAGACTCATTTCAAAACGAATCTTCCGAATCGAATAATCGACTCTCCATTTTAATAGCAATTCTCCGCTTGGGTCCAACACTGATTCACTTTCGGCTATTTGGCGTTCTTTTGGCGGGAAAAATAAAAACGATTTTTAAATAAAATAAAAAATATATGATTTTATTCATTTATAATAAGTCACTAGGTACTTTAATATTTAACAAACCTGACTTCTTGTAAATAGTAAAAGAATAATGAGAGCAAATAAAGGTAGAAATTGTAACAAGGATGCACAACGTATTCATTTTTGTCACCGTTAAAACATTTTGTAATAGCTTTCAGAATTTCTAGGGTAGCTCCTTTGAGGACTTGAAGCTCGTACTGACTGAAGACTTGGTGATCTTCAAATGAAGTTGTCATCCCAACCTCCAACTAAAGCTATGCAGAGCGATATAAATAATATTCTACTTGTACAGTCAGGCAAAAAATGTGAATATTTAAGAACCAAAACTAAACATAAGTAGTACTAGATTTTCTTTAATAAAAACCTTTGGTATAATTATGACTCTACTAAAGGTTTTTATTGAAGTTACATCACCCATGTTATATCAATTTCACGTGATGAATTTTTGTAACCTTTTAAGTTAAATGCGTTTCTATATATACTCTGCAAGCTACAAAATTATAGTAGTTCAGTGTGATAATAATTATAGAACGTAACAAAATGCAATTTCGAATTATGTTGTGCTGACACTTCTTTGGGGTACAAAGGTACATAAGCCTGGTAGATTAAAAAAATCCACTAAGTTTAAAATAAAGTCGTAACTTCTTTACATGCTGACTGTACAATATAGAAGGCTCATAATGGTGCGGACGTGTTAAAATTCACGCTATGGCATGCTATGCGACCCGGAATGCGGTTGAGCCTTACTTTATTAAATTCCAACGGAATTACTTAGATGCTCGGGGATGAGGTCCATGATTTAATCGGGTAGGATTCAATTTCTATCTAAAATATAATTACTTTGTAATTGATCGTTTATGAAGCTGTGTTAATTAATAACTGAAAGCTAACATATACTTCGCTTCATTTTTAACGTTTTGTAATTCAGGAAGTGTTCTACATTATCAGAAGATAATGTAAGTTTTATTACATGTACAGTGCAGTACCAATTTTGTAGAATAGAAAATCTTTAAGTAGAGTTAATATTGAATTTTTGGATAGTGTTAAATTAGTTAGAAGTTGGTGAAGTTATTGATTTGTAAATATTTAATAAAGGCTTCGAATATATTTCAAACGTATATATTTCGAATATATTTTAATAGTATATATTTTAAAAGTGGCACCGATCCCTGATAAGGTAAGAAGTAACAGGCTAGCTTGGTTTGGACATATGATGCGGCGGGATGATAATTATGTTGGGAAAAAGGTGATAAATATGAAGGTTGATGGTTGGACAGGAAGAGGTAGGCCAAAGAAACGATGGATGGACTGTATAAAAGAAGATATGAATGAAAGAGGTGTGAATGCGGAAATGACTAAGAAGAGAGAAGAGTGGAAGGAAAAAACCCATTGCGCCGACCCCAAATAATGGGAAAAGGGCAGGATGATGATGATGATGATTCACACTAAAAAATTCGGTTCTAATTTTCGCACAAAATGTATTAAAAAACCCTCAAATTGTAAATAATAAATTTATTGTTTAAAACTTCATACAATATGTACAAGTCATGTTTCCATATTAGCTTCATTACTCTTATCCACATTCTCATGTTCATGTATTTCGACATTGTCTTCTTTCGTTTCCGCGGCGCTCTCGTCTGCCGCGGCTGGTGCTTCTATGCTTTTCTCTTCACTTGGAGGTTCCTGAAATTATGAGAATACATTGGTACATGAGAAATTTGTATATAGTGAACCTTGGTTTCTAAAAATTAATATTCTCTTTTGAAATAAATAAGTGTAAGTCAGTAGATGCTGGTGGATGTGTAAAAACAGAGTTCTATATAATCCGTTTTCCTCCATCTTAGAAGATGACTAAGTGAAATCCTATAGTGCTAGATTTTTTGTGTCCTAGTAAAGTTACAAATTAATATGTGGATGAATTCTGTATCATGAATGTATGGGTCAGTATCTATTGATATATTGGATATTTAAGTACTAATAATTTAATAACTAGATTTAAGAGTAACGAATTGACATATAATAAAATTGTTTGAGTGCACATTTTTCTTACCTCTTCCCTCTCAAACAGCACGACCAATTCCACATGTTTAGTATAGGGGAACATATCCACAGGCAGAGCACAAACAGGCAAGAACGGGGCTCCATACAGCGTCTTGGAGGAGGCCCGCGTGAGGTCCACAAAGTTCTTGGTGACCGACGCCGGGCTGCACGATATGTATATCAGCCGTTTGACGCGCTTGTTGTTGCGTAACGTTGTTATTGCGTTCATATCTGAAATTGTGTTATAATTCAAAATGGGTCCCTAAAAAGATTATGTATTTAGCGATGAATGAATGAATGAATGAATGAATAAATAATACTTTATTGCACAAAGAAAGGGTACTACAAGAAAAGGTATAGCTATAGAAGTGAGTGAGTGACAAGTGATCGCATCGTAATTTTTTTATAGAGTTTATGAAAATAAACATTACGGTGATAAGGTGATTGTTAAAATAATGCAAGCCATAAATGCTTTCTGTTTTACCGAATAACATTTTTGATCTAAATTTGATTAAAGTAATTATAACATGTTACAAAAATATATTTTTTTTTCACTATTCTCCGAAAATATATAACATCGTTATGATATCCCTATCTATTTTCGATTACTTACGTAGTCCAGCCCTTGGTGGGTCAACAATAGCTATAATATCATCAGCAGACGCCCGAGTCAGCACGGCCGGCAATGTGAACTCGGCTTTACCGGCAAAGAACTCGCAGTTCTCTATTTTATTTAATTCTGCATTCGCTCTCGCGTCTTCTACTGCTTTCTCGATAAGTTCCAGACCGAGAACTTGGCCGCAATGCTGGAGAAAAAATTGATTTAGATTTTTTTATGTTGAACACATAACATACATATTTTTAACCGACTTTTAATGTCATATCTATACATATAAAAAACAGTAACCAAACCATTTCTGTACATTGAATATTCTTTAAAGAGTAATTGCTATGCAATATGTATGCTTTAGACCTCAAAACCATGGTTAGATTTTTTTTCTGTTTATCTATTTGTATGTGCGTCAATCACGTAAAAATTTCGATAAAATTTTATACGCTGATAGACCAAAATTAGATGAAACTTATAGGCTACATATTGAAAAAAAATAATGTAATTTTAAGTCTTCTTTTACAATTTTTGTCTACCACTAATTCCGATTCCAACAACTTCATACCATTAATCATATTCACATAAAACAGAAGTATCCTATAGTTAACTTGAATCACCTTAGCGAAACACAGTCCAATGGTGCCGGTCCCGCAGCACACATCTATAACGGTGGACTTTTCATTCACTTGGCTCATGTCCATCGCGCTCTGGTACAGAATCTCCGCGCCCGCTGTGTTTATCTGGTCAATAAAACATATAAGTAGACATATCATTTTCAATAAAATAATCGTAGAAGAACATATATAGATAAATTTTTCACAAAGACGCGCCCCGCTGTTCTTCTCAATTGTTGACAGTATATGTACGCAAGCTTACGCTTGTGTGAAGTTTTATAGGTACACACTCATTATACATGTGCGCACACGCACATTAAAAATAGAATAATCAGGATAAAGTATTGTGATCATAGCAAAATATTTCCGATTAAAAACTGGTGGGGCGCGTCGTCGTGGATGGCATATTCTATAAAAATTGAATACTTATTTGGAATGTGTAGATACGAACGGTATTGAAAATTAATAATATATAAAACAGTAAATATTTCTAAAAACATGTTGGTACAAACGTCATTTATTGGGTCATATTGCAGCTTGTAAAATTAATAGTGTACGAAAACAGATGTATAAAAAATTGACAATAAAAGTAATATATTGCATTTATTAAAGGGTAAAATCACGGAATAGAAAAAACAAGTGGAAGTGCCCTGCTGCTCTAGCCTGCGACATTTAACTT
>LQNK01003358.1:0-25538 GCA_001586405.1 Phoebis sennae
AAACTCGTTCAGAGTGTCAGCACGCCTGACGGAATCAGGCAGGGCGTTCCACAGCTTTATAACTTGTATGAGGACAAAAATACTTCGAAATTAGTTTTGAAATTAGTTTTCAAGCAGTTTTACAAATTCGTATGTATCCAGCCTAATAAATAAACGGATATATAAAGGCGTTATCATGTGGTTATTACCGAAATAAGCGATTAAACGCTTGTCCTAATTTACACGTGCTCGCTACTTTTGAGAACATGTAATCGTAAAATTATATAATTGTATGGATTCTCACGACGTTGCGCAATTCATATTATCTGATTATGCATATCTGGGTGTGGAGAAAAGGTTGAAATATTAAAACAAAACATTGTTAAGCTTGGGGTTTCATTTGTTTAGCATCAAGCAAAATATAAGAGGAGCCAGCAACGTAGTGTAGCTCATGACGGAAAGGGGGTGCGAAAGGAAATGTTTACCTGGGATTTCTATCTAACAAACCAAAGAGGGTAAGCAATATTTGACCTGTGTTTGGCGGAGGCAAAGTACACTCGACAACATTTGCAGGTCCTTCGTAATGTACCCGCTGCCACTGCAGCTGGTCTGCATACCCTAGAGTTACTATTGCACCAATTGCTATTTCCCGGTCGCCCAGCGTCAGCAGCTCCAGCTCCTCGCGCCCACCTGGTGCTGCAGCTGGGTTAGGGCTGTACCTGTATAGCGTGAGGCGCTGCTGTCGCGCGGCGTCCGCCTGCTCGATGAGCATCGCCAGTGCGCGCGCCTGCTCGCCCAGCGTGAGCAGCTCCAGCTCCTCGCGCCCACCTGGTGCTGCAGCTGGGTTAGGGCTGTACCTGTATAGCGTGAGGCGCTGCTGTCGCGCGGCGTCCGCCTGCTCGATGAGCATCGCCAGTGCGCGCGCCTGCTCGCCCAGCGTCAGCAGCTCCAACTCCTCGCGCCCCACTTGATACTGGAGCTCGGCTTGCTCGATGCGTGTGTCGATGTTACTGCACAGGAAACAAAAACATGAATCAAAAATGTATTGTATGAGTTATTGTTTGCCCAAAGGAGGAGTGAAGCAATCAAATCCTATGATGAAAGATTAGTATTGACATCTGTCAACATAACTATTCTATTGAGTTCAATGGAGGATGTTTAAATTACGGAAAAGTTGCATAGCAATTAAAGGTGTCTATGTACGATCAGTCTCTAAGTTTTAACAAACCGTAATACTTACTCAGTGACATGCGTCTTCTCCAGCCGCCGCCTCAACTCCTGTATATTGGCGCGCCTGGTGTCGAGCTCCGCGCGCACCGCGCTGGCCCGCTCCTCCAGCGCGCGCCGCTCCTCCGCCGACAGCGCTGCAGGGCTCTCCTCGCGCGACCCTCGCCCAGGGCTCGGAGACGCGGCCTGAGCTGCTAGCCGCGCCGCGCTGAGGGAAGCGCTGAGTTGCTTCTTTAAACTGTGGATTTCAGATGCTTTGTTATTTATGAAATCTTTAAGAATTGTAATGTGCAATACAAATGCAATTACATGTTGCAATATTTCTATTGTTATGGTTGTTCATGGTTGGTAAATGGTGATAATCATTTATCACTTAATCCGTATGCTTCTTTGTTTACTCGTATACTCGTAAAAAGATCATGCTAAGTGTAAATTTTGCTATTGATCAACATCCTTTCTGGACTTCTACGATGTATTTTAGACGTCCACCTGAATATAGATTATAAGGCAGATTTTTTCAGTTTAAAAAAACGGGAATGAGTAGTAAAAAGAGGGGTTGATGAGACGAGCGTATATGTCAATCAAAGGCCGGCTAAGCACCTGCGACACCCCCGGTGTTTCAGGTGTTCAACGGCGGCGGTGATCTCTTAACATCAGGTGACCCACTTGCGCCTTTGCTTGCTCTGCCATAAAATAAAAAAAAGGTGATTGTTACTTCTGTATCAAGGTATCCTTGTCAGCGATGGCTCCCCGCAGCACCTCCAGCTCTCTGGCCGCATCGCGCGCTCCTGCACTGCGTCGCCGCGACCCGCCCAGGGACACCTCGATACTGGCCATCTGGAAGTCATGTATCATTAGACCATGATTTGTTCTGATGATGAATGTTCGAAACCGGTTGTAATTCAATAAAGTTGGCTATTACCGCGTAAGCATCACACTCGCCCTGAAGAAGGACTTCCCAAACGGTCTGAAACCGTCTTAATCCGGGTTAATAATAAAAAAGTGAGTAAAAACCGTGTAAATTATAATTAGTAATTAAAGTTTACTAGTAAATAATGGAAATAGTGTAAAAAATGCTTGAATTCAATACTTAAAATGCATTTCCACCAAGAAGTCATAATACAATCTATCAAGTGTAAAATTAGACCCTCGATTGAATAAATATTCTTATATACTCAATATTTTAGTTTCCATTGTTATTTGATGATATGACACATTATGCCGTTTAGTTCTTAAATTCTTTTGTTGTATAAAACTATTTAATAAAACTTTAAGATGTATAACTGGTACAATATTTAAGTTCTGGTTTAACCACAGTCACGTAAACTATAATTTAATTAGCGTATAAAAGGATTAACTACCGCAGCAAAAAATCTAACGCGTCATCAGTAATTAAATACAACCTTTGCATCATTTTATTACTCGTTATAACTTGTGATTTAAATGTAAATTTTTACCGCGTAAAACATATGTAGAACTATTAAAAAGTGGCATACAAGTATGTCACATACATCAGCGGTAACGTCGTGTCGTCATTTCACACAATCAAGCGTGATGGATGGTCTCCAATCTCTCTCATTATATCATTCACGCGATCATGACGAGAAAAAATACGATTAAGGACAGCTTTACACACTACATGATACAACTTGACAGTAATGTTTGTTGCTTTGGTGTTATTGCAATGAAATATGCACTCTCGTTTTCTAACACGATTTCAAACTAAGATACAAAAAACATTGGTCTAATTTCAGTTCAATCAATTCCATCAATCTTTTCTCTTAAAATCAAAAATGAACTTACTTATTTTTAAGTATCTTAATATGAATAAATTACTCGTCGTTTTGTACATATACCGACAAAATCATCTTAAAATGCCATCAAGAGTTCATACGCATACATTGACTTCTTTATAGCCTTTTACCGCGCACAGTCGAATAAAATAGCAGTTAGTCTATTGCGGTGACACAGTGGGTACTCCCACAGCCACAGATAATAACAGACGGTGTGACGGTTTTTACAATTCCTGCGCCGGCGCATGGACGTGACAAATTGTTTGTGTAGGCTTACTGGTCGCTTGCTGCGTGCTGATAGACAGCGAAGCTATACAACTATTATGATAACATTTACGCCTATCATTTTTGTGGAGTAACTTGCTCCTAGCTTAACTAAATTATTGCTGACCTTATATGTTTTTACGGCTTTATAAGTGAAGATAGAAAAGAAGGTATATCATGTCTGGAGGTAACAGTATTGTCAATTTCTGCTCGGTTATCATACCATATTATTATATATATTTGATGTGGGAAAAACCACTGGCTCCCAACATACAGTTTTTTAAACTATATATATGCCTATGGATTCATATTCTGTTAATGGATACATTTTATATTTGTATTATGATTTTCTTTGTTAGTATTCAAATAGTTAATCCTTTCCTTTAAGGTACTAAGGTAAGGTATATGTAATAGTTACGCTTTTTATCAGTCCTTGTCCTTAATTGAAGATCGAACGAAGTGTTTTTTTTACGTTTTTAATACCGTGTAATGTCTAGAAAATATGATAGCGTTTCATCTCAAATGCGATTAAACAGTGAGTGAATGAAGGTTCATTATTGTAGCATTTATCTAGAAGCGGTATCATAACTTTTAAAACAAATAAAATTTATAGAAGAATCCAAAAAGGATTATAAATACGAAAGTTTGTGAGGATGTATGTATGTTTGTTTGTTACTCTTTCACACAAAATCTACTGTGCCGCTTATGATGAAATTTGGCATACATATAGGTAAGGGTTCAGAATATCATAAAGGCTACTTTTGATCCTGAAGTTGCCACGGGATCAAAAGTTACGCTGAAACCGCAGCGCGTGGCTATTTATATATAAAATAATCGATTTTAATTGTTTTAAAGTAGGTTTGGCAATTATATGAAAACCTCGATTATAGCAGTATAATAACATTTTATTGCATCTAAATTAGGCCTAATAACTCTTAAACATATTATTATTAAAGTGCCTTGAGTCTTAATAATTGGTAAGATTTACGGTTAGGCCGTTCGACTTAAGGTTGCCATGCGATCCATATTTTATAACAAAGTATTGTACGCTATTTTAGATAATTGTATCTTAGGTATATATTTATTTATTTACTAGCTGACCCGGCGAACTTCGTACCGTAATTTTTGGCGAATTTTACTATTTTATTCACAGTTTCTTCATATTTTGTGAGGTGAGCGTTTAAACCTTCCCCGGACTTCCACGAATATTTAAACTTTCAAGACTAAAGTAGTCAAATCTTTCATCCGTTCTCAAGTTTTAGTGAGACTTACGAATGGAAAATGATTTCTATTTATATAGGAGATATTTCTATTTATATAGATTTTTTCGTACACGACTTATAGATATAAGTGTAATAAGGATATATTTTTTTTACGTATGTATTGTAATTGTACTGAAAAGTTCCTGTATTGCTAAGCTGCAATTTCTTCCAAGCAAGCAAATACTTTAAGACGATATGTATTTGGAAATACTTTATCAATTTTGCGGTTGTACGTGAGTAGGTCCTATAGTTTTTCCTAAGGTTTGCTAAGGTATTTTATTCGTATCAAAAGATACTGGCAACCCCGGTTCAAGAGTTGTGAACGTAAAGAATTGTTGGGCACATGCGTGCGCTGGTGTGGAACGGAGCGTGGCAGGAGCCAGGAAGCTATAACCACTACATTATAGGATTTTGTGTTCCGTTTGTGTGAACTGCACACAATTCGGCAAGACACGAAATATTGTTAATAATTATTGGATGCTCGTGTCAAATTCGATTTTTCCGTCATACAACAGAAATTCGTGGATCGAAACATGCGAGTAGTTTCATTAAATTTTTATTTAAATACTTGTTATAATCACCAATTAAGGCAAAATAAAATTAAATCGAAATTATTGCTATCGATATTTTTTTTTGTTAAAACTTTTGCTTGTTTTAATTTTAAACAAACCAAAAACTTGTTTTTAAATGTAACCTAGCTATGTCTAGCGGTTTCAGTCCCTGTGGGATTACCAGGATAAAAGCTATCTTATGTTCTTTCTCGGGTTTCAAATGATCTCTGTACAAAATTTCTTCCAAATCGGTTCAGTGGTTTAGGCGTGAAGAAAAGACAGACAGAATTACTTTCGCATTTATAAATTTAGTAAGGAAGTGAGGATAAGGAGAGAAAGTAAGGATTACTGATATATTTTATGTCTTATTTATAAGGTCTTTTGGTTATTTCGAATTATTAATGAATAGATAAGTTTTTTAAGTAATTTTTTAATTTATGTTAAAATTTTTTTGGAGGTGTTATTGGGAAACCGTTCCTTCAAAATGAAATAAATAAAGGCTCTACAGTAATAAAATTTCGAAATTGTCTACATGTGACCACCAAGAATAATCCGTAGATCTACATATCCACGACACTTATCCCTTTAATCTCTGCCTCTTAATTACAAACGCAATTTAAATGTTTACGACTATCATTTATTATAACGTTACGACTTATCGTAACAGAACATCATCCACACGATTAAAGCTAGTGTTTCTCCGTGGTTTCACCCGCGCAAACTAATGCCTAGTTCCTGTAAAAATAAAACTAGTCGTTTTGCTTACGGACAGTACAATATTTAGCCTGGTAGAGATCATTAGTAAGTGATAAGGCCGCCGAATGTACTATATTATGTAATCAACGATCTTGTTTTCTCTTTTTTTTAACTGTTATTGTATAGTGAATTAAAGAGATTAGTGAATAAAAGAGATTATAAATAAATAATAAAATATCCTACTAGGCGTAAGACTAAAGCGAATCTATACATATAATAAAATCGTAGACTAGCCGTGTCTGTACATTTAATATTTTCAAGAAAAAATTAGTGTTTCGTGTTTCATTTATGATTCTAAACTCAAAACAATGATTTTTAGAATTTTTGTCTGTTTGTCGGTTTGTCTGTTTGTCTGTTTGTCGGGCGTTTGTACGCAGTGAACTTCGAAACGGCTTAACCGATTTAAATACGGTTCTCGATTATGTATTACGGCTAGCCCCTCGGAGGTTTTAGTGTTTATTTCATTCAAATCGGTTAACAAATAAAAAATATATGAGGGTTCAAAGTTATCCATCAAAACATATCATCAATGCGCGTAGCTATATTAAATTTAATATTTAAAGTGTTATTTAAAGCACTTTTTATTGATAAATGTAGCCTTCTCTTGATCTCGAAAGTAGATTACGATCATGGCGGCTAATCACAACAAAGAGTAACCAACATGCAGAAGATATTATCTGCGTCCATAAGCAAATATGTGTTAAATCCATGGAAATTTTATTCTGAGAGTACACGACAGATTTCCAAAATGTCAATATTTTGCAAAAAAAATTAAAATAGAATTATATAAGACTGAACAGTGACACTTTTGTTATATTTAATGTAGGATATACTTCGAACTTAAACCTTTTACGAGATATATTTTTACAAATGTACGTTTCTAAATCTTAAAAATTGTCATACAAAAATCCACAAAGTACAGAAATTTGTAGTCCACGCGGGCGAAGCCGCGGGCGGAAAGCTAGTTTATAATAATCGTGGCGTTAACATAACTACCAAAACTTGGTTCCGATTGGTTGATTATAACCGTAAACTATGACGTTTCGTTGTTTATAGGAACCAGGCCTAAGAGTAGTAGTTTAATAGTATGTAAATATTTGTTTCAAATCCATCCATTGGTTTTATAGATAAGCGCGAATAAATGAATGAATATATAAAAAATGAATTAATAATTCTTTATGGCACAATCATCACACATCTTTAGGATACAACAAGAAAAGGTATAGCAATAGAAGTGTCTAGTACAAGGAGATTTTATCACTAAAGCGTGATTAAATTAACAAGCTTTACCGGGTATAATACGAGTATACATCTCCGATTCCGCTGTATCTGAGTTTGGTAGTACAGCCTCGATCATTGACTTGCCGTCATCTAAATAGCAATTTGCATGTTTCTCGGATTGGCTTAAATAACACACTGCACTGGTGAATTGGAGAGCAACCTGTTTTTCCCAACATTCGCCTGACTACCTAATGATTTGCGCAAATTCTTGGGGATGGGTTAAATAGCGACCGTAGTGTTGTTAAAGATCCTTATAATTCTTCCATGTGTTATTATTTTTTATAAAAATTCGGTTAATAAATAAATATTTATTTGTTGTGCATGATCTCTGAAATATTTGAATTAGCCTTAGATGAGAAAATCGTTTGCTTGGAACCCTCTGAGGCGCTCGCAAACTTATGATACCAAGAGGAGCTTAGTGTTTTAATTCCTAAGGAAGGATTCTATGCGAATATTATGAAGACGAAAGATTTGTTTGTTTGTATAGGCTCTAAAACTACAGGAACAATTTGGATGAAATTTTGTATAGAGATTCATTGAAACCCCAGGAATGACATAGGATATGTATTTATTCCGAAAATCCTACGGGAACAGAATATATACGCGGTTGAAACCGCTCAGCTCAGCTAGCGCTAAATAAAGCCGGAGAGTTTGTATGTTTTCTCGGAAGAATGTTTTCAAAGTCTTTTTTTCTGAAACCATTAGCAGTAAGCTTGTTTTAGAGCATTATATGCATTAATTTATATTTTTGCGATGAGTTTTTTATCGTGTTAATATATAATAATAATGCTTTTTAACGGATTTTAATTGCAGTTTTCATACATCATTAATTAACCCGACGCACGTTTTGTTACTTGACACCACGTTCGCTACAAACTGTTACAAATGTCGTAAAAATAATGTTTAATAAACCGCGCATAAAATCCGTTAATAGCTTTTTTATTCAATATAAAACGCTCGCGATAACTTTATTTTACTTCAACACACTACAAACTAACATAAATTTTCTTATAAATCTCAAATCTCCAAGCAGAGGCAAATTACACATTAAGATAAATTATGTACTTAGGCAAGTGACAGTATCAGTGATCGAGGAAACAGTAACAATACTTATCTCAAATTTCCCACATCATTGTTATTTTACAACAGTTCCGCTGTTGCGTTATTTATATTCACACGATTACTTGTTCTTCTGTGGGTCTGACATCTCTATATCGATTCATTAATTCATGATTACAGGTTTTTAGGTAATTAAAAATAACGTTATATAAAACAAAACGATTTTAAAACGTCCATACTTTAAATCAGTGAAGGTCTACACTAGATACTGCATAACGTTTTATTACAGAATAGCTTTCCGCCCGCGGCTTCGCTCGCGTGGAGCTTTTTGAAAATATTTCATACAACTCTTTACTCAATTTTTATTATTATATTTTAACCGGCTTTTTTATTCATTTGTATCACTTGAAGTCAGAAACATTTATAGTTTCTCAGCTGTTTTAGAAGCGACGAAGAAAGGTATTGCTTAAGTATTTTTTTAAATCGTAGGGCAAGAATTCTTCGAGAAATTTATAGAAAAAATATAATGTTACTAAATTTTGTAAAATATGATTTACCTATTCCACATTTGCCTATACCTAGAGCATCATTTATTAACGCGATTATAAAATAACCATTTTTTTTTTCAAGAGCTAGTTTAAACCCTAACCATTACATATAATAATTGATGAGGAACCAAGATTATCATAGTCGTTTAGACAGTGGTTAGCAACCTTTTTATTGAAACTGCAAATGGTAGACAGTACACTATTCGTTTCAAATCGCGTCTTCTGAATTCCGTGTCATATTAAGTGGACTCACAAGGTAATGAATAATATAAAATTTATTTATGTTTGTTAAATTATTAAATAACTTACTGGGTAGGGTTACGAAGGTTCCTGTTAAAAAGTTAATATAATATATACTTGGATAAAGTACAAAAATTACCGCAGGTTTTCTTCTCTGTCTAGGATAGTCAATCGCATATTACGCTAGTACTAGCCTGTACTTCACTGAAATGCACAGACAGATAATCGTGACTAGGTAGCGTACCTATTAACCGGTAGTTTGAAGTGGTAATATATTAGTAAATATAAAGTGCCAGTGCTAACGTGACCGAAGGTTTTCACCTCTGCCCAAGATAGTAGAATTGTATAGGATACATTAATAACGACTGCACTTCAACGAAATGCACCGAGAGAACGTGAACGCTATTCAATGTAATTAAATCACCAGGGATAAGGCTCACCATCAACCAGTGGTTTGATACGTTTATATATTCGTAAATAATTAATTATAAATTGCTTGTACTAAAGGTTTTTCTCCTCTGAGTAGGAGCATAGTCCTAGAGGATACACAACGCCCGTGCTTCTGCGAAATGCACTGATGCGTATCCTATAACAATAAAACGCGTCGTTTTACTTACGGACAGCACAATACCCTACTAGGCGTAAGTCTAAAGCGTATCTATAACAAACGTTGCGTTAACATAATTACCAAAACATGGTTCCGATTGGTTGATAATAACCGCTCGTTTCTGAAAACGATTCGTATCTGTTTTACTATGACGTTCCGTCGTTTATAGGAATCGGGCCTGAGAGAACGTGAAGACGAACTTTTTTGAACAACAAGTTTTTGTGTTTTCATCGTTTATTTAGGGAGTAATCCCAACTTCTCTGTATATTTCTGCTCTAAACGTCTCCTTTTTTATCACCGACAATCTTCTCTTTTGGATGTAAAGAATATCATACATCCTACACATGCTCACATAAAGTTGTTTCTAGGAAACAAAACTAGTGAAACGCGACAGCTTTCCCGCTCCAAGACACCTAACCTTCGATTAAACTATTCCTTTTTTATCCCGCAGAATTGTAGCAATATAGCGTAAATTCTGAAGCTTGCATTTTGATCGTTCAATCGTAAGTTTGCGTTTTTATGGGAGCAATATTGATGGTTATCGACACAGGCCTCCTTCAGACCGCATTTAAGGCGATTTGTAATTTAATTCCTGATTATCTCGTTATTGATGAATGTTATTATTGCACAAAAAGTATCATTTAATATATTCCTTCAGTATTATAAACTTTTAGCTGAATAATGTAGTTGTGACAAAAGCCAATAAAGATGCGAGTACGCTTTTGAATGCTGAATTGACGCTAAGTTTTAAGAAATGTTAAATGAACAGTGAATAACTATACATAATTGTAAAGAAATACTAAATTATTATTTGTAGCTACATTATTGACAAATATTAGTAATAATAATTAAACTATTAATTCTTAATAAAATATATGTGTATTTTATTGAAAATTTGGAGAAGCTACAAAGGTTTCATTTTGAATAGATAAATAAGTATTGAATTAAAGACTATTTTCACTTTTTCCACGTTTTATAAGTAAACATTATTTAATTAATTTCGAAAATTCATAATCAGGTTGTAATTAAATAAAGTTTACTAATAAATAGTGGAAATAGTGTAAACAAAGTATTTAATTGATTAATTAAATTGCATTTTCATCAAGAACACATCTATCAAGTAAGTTAATTACTAGAGCAATTACAAATTAATTCGAAAATTAGCTACATATGGGTGTAACATTCTTCAAAGTGACAGCCGACATGAGACCTGAAAGTTCGACTTCCGTATTCGGTCGCAGTTACCTATTAATTACTTCGAGGCAGTCCGATTGGCTCGGTATAAACATGAGCAACCTTATTTGTAGGAAAATAATTAAATCTAATGAAATCTGAACGGGTTGCGACTAGTATCGCTGTATTTGATACTAATTATGTGTGAACGTACGTGGATTAATATCGAGATAACGCACCTTTCGATGTTTGTGATTTATAAAGTACTACATATATTGTTTTCATAATCTATCTCAGATTTATCGCAATATATTTTAATTTAATTTTTTTTTGTATTAAGGGTGGTTAAATAAGATATATATAATATTAAGGACGGTTTATAAATTAACTCAAAACTCACTTTCATTGATACAAAAACATTTATATTTGAGTGTTAGTTGATGGGGCTATAAGATTGATTTATTGATCAAATCATTCATAAACCCCCAAATGTTTCTCATTGAATTTGAAATTGAGGGTTTTGATTGACACTTAAATAAATAAAAGCTTTATAATTGAAAATTACAATTTAATTGTGTCTCTATCACGACTAAATTCGTATATTTTCCAATATTTCCAATTTCTCTCGGCCTTTTGAACCACGATCTGTAATTTAATTGAATATTATCGAAACGGCAGCCGTACGGCACGTCACGACGTCAGGGCAGTCACGGCACGAGAGGCCGTCACGTCAATCTGATGGTATCGCCGTATTGTGATGCCACTCACGCTAATTAGTGGTCATCGATATTTGATATGACCACCTTTAGTGTGGGTGATCACTGACCACAGATTACATTAGGAATTGATACTTATTGCTAACGATCAAATCCATGATTTTTTTAATTTTTTTAAGGTCCAACAACACACATATGTACATAACATTCTTAAATAATAATTTAATCTTAAAATTACTGTTACATGTGTCAATTATAGGTGCACTTAGCGTTGATGGGAAACATTTACTAGTTGGGCTAAGAGGCTGTAAAATTATTGATGTAACCAAATTTTTTTTAAGTTTCTTACTTTTCCAATTATTCAATAAAAAATTGTCTCGGGCTTCCGTGAGAATAATGTATGGAAATTACGTGTTACTTGTGTATCAAGAATTTTAATGTGCTGTCAAAAAAGTTTATTTCACGCTCATTTCATGCTACTCGTACGTAATTTATCCGGTTATATTTCATCCGTGTCACTTCGCAAAGAAAATTCAATTTGGACTTGTATGAGCATACCCTGAGGACGGCTTGACCGATTTGGGTAATGTTTTTTGTTGCCTCAAGTCAATTGTTGGGACAAGATATTTTTTTAGTATATTATGTTAAATGAAGATTGTGACTGATTTTTGCAAAACTTTTGGCGGATTACTTGAACCGCATATAAACTATAGTTACAATTACATGGTTGAATTTAATAAGACTTGTAAGTGTAAAAGCACCGTAACATTAATTCGCCCATCATACACAAAATGTTTGTATAGTCCTTTGCATTTTGGAAGTATGACTACTCATACTTGCATGATACTACTATCATGCCAATAAATTATATTTTCATATGAATATAGCCGAATGTCGTATCAAATGAAAGTTCTTGATTTATACATTACAACGCGAGGTATAGCTCGGCACGAGCCACTAGTAGAATTTGTTTGTTTGAACGCGCTAATCTCAGGAACGACTGGTACGATTCGTAAAAGTTTTTTAGTGTTAGATAGCCCGTTTATCGTGGAAGGCTATAGGCTATATATCATCTCGTTATTCCCACAAGAGCGAAGCCCTGGGGCTAAACAGACCGCCTCAGAACGACGTCAGTTCGACACAACCAGTAGCTAGTAAGAAAAACCTGTAGTAAATGTAAGAGCCCTTGCCTTTAATGCCTATGTGCAAATCCGACCCAGCACAGTTATACGTAATATAATTAATTGTATTATATGTTTATTTCAAGTCCCGTTGCATCCCAGATGAGCGTAATCAACAGATAACCGCCTGAGAACGACACCAGCTCGACACAATTAGCCGCCAGTGGGAGAACACGGAATTAACAATTAAATAAATAGATAACATCGTAACAGTTACAGATAACAATATTTAGCTCGCAAGTTTACGTCAAATAGCTGTAAGTATTTTTATGTGCCCCGCGGTTTTAGCCGCTAAAAAAACTATCCTGTGTCCTATCCTGGGTTCCAACTATCTTTATGCAAAATTTCAGACAACTCGGTCCAGTAGTTGACGCTTGAAGACAAACAGACAGATACGGAAGAGGTAAGGAAGTAAGGCTGTACCAACATTTTAAATGTTCTATCAACGGGTGGCGATAAAAGCAATAAGATTTATGAATGTATAATTTATTACATGGTAAAAAAACAATTCTTATAAAGATAGCATCTGTTTGATATTATTCTATATTTATAAAGGTCTTAGGTATACCTTTATAGACCTTCATCTTCTTTTTAATTCTGCACACAATTATTAAAAAAACAACGATGATTATTTATTATTTGTGCCAAGATTCAGTTATCGGCTCTTTTTACTTAGGATAATAATCTAAACGTATTAGCGGTTTACGCGGTAAAAAAAGGTCCCCTGTGACGTGACGTGAAAAAAGTGTCATTCGAGGAGGGTATCAAAAGCTGATCGCCTTTCTAAGATAAAAAATAATCAGTGGAACGGGCGTAAAATATATCTGCCGAATTCGTCGCCATCCAGGCTATGTAATCCAGATTCGTACTTTTAGCGAGAAACAAAACGCATCTCTCCAAAAAGTGAAAAACAAAAGCTTACCTTGGCTTCCAGATTCTCGAGGTTGACGACCCCTCCCGTCTCCAGCGTTTGCTGCAACAGACAGACACTTAATTGTTATGCTAATTAATGTTTAACTCCTTGGCTTTGAGGCACAAAGCCGCTCTTGAATGTAAAATGTGTTTTTAATGAACTTTCCTTACAAAGAAATTTTGGGTTGCACGCGGGTTAGACAAAAGTAAGTGGAAATTAATTGATTCCATCCTGTGTTTATAGTTGGTAACGATTTGTACCACCACAATCTGTACTATGGTATTTAAAAAATACTAGCGACCCGCCCCGGCTTCGCACGAGTTTAATGGATGATATTATACATAAAAACCTTCCTCATGAGTTACTCTATCTATTAAAAAAAACCGCATCAAAATCCGTTGCGTAGTTTTAAAGATTTGAGCGTTCATAGGGACATACAACATGACACATGACAGAAAAAGCGACTTTGTTTTATACTATGTAGTGATATATAACCCTTCAGTTATTTAGATTACCTATGTTTTATGACGCTAACTAAAACTTTTATCTCAAAAAGTAGGAGATATGAAACATATAGCGTATTAATTGGTGACTAATATTTGAAAAGAAATTGGCCTCTTCCGAGGTGCTTCTAGAACAGGCAACAAGTTACAAGACTATTGTCTATTACAGGCGTAATTCGTGAATATCAAATAAGGTTTATGACTATTTAGAAAGACTATTTAAAAGGATGGACCACCTAAAAACTAGGGCATACTAAACGGCTAAACCACAAGAGTGTTTCTTTGAAATCAATTAGTTAATTACCTTCTAGGCAATAAAAAGGCATCAGTTAATTGAAACGAGACTTTTTGCGGCAGGCACGCGAGAGAAACTAGGAAACATTGTAATTGCATGCCCGTACCGGGCAGGCGGTTGGAGCTACAGAATTTAGCATTTCTTTAATTGCTCTCAGTTATTGTAAGAATGTTAGAATCGTTAGGAATCAGGCTGATGCGGAAGATTAGTAATAAGATCTAAGGAACACGACAGAGATGCATTGGTCAGACTATAAGCCACATTCGTTATATTTTGGGTCCCTATTTCATATATTTAACTTGTTAACATTTATTACAATTTAACAAAAACGGGGAACTTGGCGGTATCCTGAATGACCCAGGGCTTTAGACCAAAAATGTATAGATGCGAATCAGGATACGGTGTGACAATAGAGGAATATTTTGCTATGATATTTTTTTTAACTCTTTTAATCATCACTACATAGTAAAAAACAAAGTTGTCTCGTCTTTCTCTGTCCTTATGTCCCTTTGTATTCTTAAATCTTTGAAAATACGCAACGGACTTTGATGTGGTTTTTATTAACAGATAGAGTGATTCAGGAGGAAGGCTTATATGTATGATAACATCCATTAAATAGTGGAGAAATACTGTTATTTTTGAGGTTTCTAATGTGATGTCCTAAATTATCATTTGTTTCCGCTGTCATTGCAAACACGGGCTGAACCCTACGACATCTATCAAAATATGTATTATTTTATATATACAACGTTCAATGTTTTTGTAGCGTATTTAGCATCAGCATGGCACCCATGCGAAGTCGGGGCGGGTCGCTAGTTATAGAGAGATTTACCATAGACGAGGATCGTTGCTGCTTGCTGAGGTCATGTTGGCTGCGCGTGCGCTCCTCGCCGACGTCGGAGTACTGCCCGGATTTGCGGCTGCTGCAACAATGTGACAGAATTATATGTACCGTAGTGTATTGGCCAAAGAGAAATTTATTGGTAGGTTCACGACTTTGCATTTAGTGACTGTGTGTCCTTACGTATTTGTTGATAACCTTCGCAAAAAATTTAATCTGAAATAGTTTCAGATTTTATTTTTTTGATCATTATCACTCACTACTAATAGTTAATACATCGCAGCACAGCCTGAGCCTTCCCTTTCAAGTCACTGCTATACTTTTCTTTATTTTTTCATTCTTTGTTTTTGTCTTGTATTGTTATGTCAATATTAAAGTATTTTGTGTTATGTGAATAAATGTTTCATTCTTTCTAAGAAATAAACGTACATATAAAAACCTGGAAATAAAATTTTATACATACTTTTAAACAAGCGTATCAAAAAACCGCAAACAAAATTCTAGGTGAATAGGATAATATGCTGTAAAATCAGCCAATGGTCATGCTTATAAACTTCTTGCGTCCCCAACTTTCAATTCATCTCGCGTCGAGCGCATGCGATAATCAATGATGCGCAGACGCATCCACCAGACCGTACCTACTCCACGCTACAGACTATAAATAGGGTATAGAGTGTACTCTACTAGTTTACTTGTAGGAATAGAAAATATTACTATAAGTATAATAAAATTTTAAATAAAATACTTTTTAAAGTATTTTAGTACTAGCGTTAAAACAAACACAATATGATACTATACGAGTATAATAAAATTGTAAATTTTATATTGTTGTTGTTTACAGGTGATACAGGAGGAAAAAACATAATATTTAATTTTTTAATTTCTACAATTAATTAATTATGCTAGAGTTTAGCATTCGTGAAGTGTGTATGTATTTAGTTGCTAAGTAAGTAATTAAATAAAATTAACTACCTTATTGTCATATCAAAGATATGACAATTATTACTCAACAAATACAGTCGTCTCTATTAATTAGCACCGACATTACCTCATGGCCACTTTGGCAGGGTTCGAACCTGGGATCTTCGACGATTGAAAACGATACGGACAATGTGTATTGCGCGCGCTCTGTGTGTATTATACTCTATACACCATTCTCATTCAACTAGCCTTAGTTTATCGTATTTTGCACATCCGTTAGGGAATGGTTAATACAGAATTACTATTTAATATCTGATTTTTCTAATGTATATTTATTGTTCTTTGCCTGGGTCCAGTAATCTCCATTTAAAATTGAATCATAATCGATTCAGTGGTATGGCCAGGAAAGCGTAATACACTTACTACCACTATACTACTACTTATAATGAAGTAATATATATAAGGTAATTTTATTACTTTCACACCCAAAAGTAATTTTTTACCTTTACATTTTATAGCCATATGTTAATAGTACCTATGTGAGATATTGTATTCTGTGGGTAGTAAATAAATATCTTAGCAAAAAAACATATTACATTGTTATGGATATAAATAAAAAACAGGTTTATACAATGCGTAGGAATGTATACACGAGTGTAACACCCACATTCCATACAATGCCGTTCGCATACACAAACTCATGTTACATTTCCTGAAGTATTAGTTCATTAATACTAGAATCCACCGCGAATTTGCTTGCGAGTTGCGATGCTTGCTCTGGAAAACAAATGCGAGTCGGGCACGCGCACAAGCAGTTTCGTGCTCTTAATATTTCCATTTTTAAATTTTTAGTGCTTATTTATGGTTATAGCGGCAACGAAAATATATAATGTGTAAAAATTTCAACTTTCTAGTTATCACGGTTTATGAAATATAACTTGGTGACATACGAGCACACATATAACAGAGGCAATAAGTAATAGAGTCCCGTTTTACCTTTTAGGAAGGGAACCCTAAAAAGGCAACTTCTCGGTTAATCCCAGTAAATATTTATCTAAATAATCGACGTTTCTATGTGATTGAGTAAAACACCAAGTTATTCACAATAAACTTAAGCTTTAACATCATTTTATCCCCTTTTAATTTATAAATTCTCTTTACATACTTAGCAAATCAGTTTTATTAGCAAAATCATTTAAAAAATTAATCCAAATTTTTATAAGTTTAAACCGTAAAAATTGCATTAATGTAGTCGTTTCTCTCTATCATATAAGTTCATATATACACTAATATAGATATAGCCTTGTTTACTGAATTATGATCTACAAAGTGATAGTGAATTGTAAAAATAATTTCAATGCAGACCCATAAACCTTCACAAGTCAATACAAAATTTGAATGGAATTTAATATTATTAGCCTTTTTTTAGAGGTTGACTTCCGTATTTGTTTTTCATATTGTTGATAATTTCTACGTTAGTTCCTTTCTATGTTTATGTGTTTATACGCGTTAATCTTCGAAACAACTGGCCATATTTTTTTTAATTTTCATAGGTAAGTTAATCCACACAAATATTATAAAGTGGAAAACTTTGTTTGTTCGGTTGTAATAAATAGTGTCAAAAACTACTGGACCGATTTTAAAATTCTTTCACCATTCGAAAGCTACATTATCCACGTGTAACATAGGCTATATTTTATAGGCTATATACATAATACTACGGGAGCGCGGATCAGCTAATAAGGAATATAAGGCTGGATATAGCTATTACTAAAATGAAAGAGAATAGTCTTAATAAGTGTTACCTTGCAAGTTTTCTGTGAGCCCGTCGACCCCCGCTGATCATGGAGAGCGTGCTCATCACCGCCGACATGGCCACGGTGAACGCTCATGAGATCTGTGGGAAACATTATATTTAGTAAACCTGTACATTTATTTATGCGAAACCTTGAATTAATTATAGTTCACAATTTAATATTTAAGAGTCGAGCCAAGTTCTTATCAGATTTAAAAGACTCATTTATAACTAATTTTGTATCTAACTTCTGATCCCGTGGAAATTCCGGGATAAGAAGTAGCCTATTTGTTCTTCTGGATCCTTACTTAGTTCTAGTATATATCTTACTCCTACTTATCCATATATAAATACCAAGTTTCATCACAATCGGTTCATAAGTTTTTGCGTGAAAGAGTAACAAATATAAATACATAAATCCTCAAAAAAATCGCATTTATAATATTAGCAGGACGTTACAGAACAAAAGCTTTGAATTAAATAATGACCGTCCCTCTAAATTAAAAAAGGTAAATATGTAAGAACTGTAGTAGGTATTGAATAGAAAATAATAATTCTTATCTTATTTAATTTTTTGTTTAAACATTTCTTCCTTATTCTTACATTATTTTACAGTTACTATTTTCTCATATTTTTTAATAGCGGAAGATGTTAATACTTCATTAAACAATGGCATGCTATTATTGTTTCCTAACTACATTAAACGATCTTTTGTTATTCGCGCACAATTACACATTTGCAATCCGTCAGCAGATGCGGTTTACACAAGACGAAACGCTTAACATTATAATTACTAACACCGCATTACGTTAGTGACTCACCGCCGTGGGAACTGACTTACACAATTTTATGCATTTTATTTGAATATGATACATGTACTAATCGATGCTTTATAAACAGTGGCATTTTACTGTTAAATAAATATTCCTGGACATCTAACACAACGCCATCTAGTCCCAAGCGAAGTAAAGCTATGTACTATGGAAACTAGATAACTGATAGACATACTTAAACATATTTTTTTTGTAAATACATACATACTATAGATAAATTACACCCAGTAAGAATTTACAATGTTCATCACATCATAATTTTCCACTCGTTGGGATCGAACCCACGCCCTCCGGCGCAATAGACCATTGCGGTAACCACTGTGCCAATCGAGTCGATAATTATGTTGTAAGTTGAAATACAATAAATAATATGTCATTTTATTCGGACGGTAGGACCACCAGAGCCATGAACCTTGACGCTCGTTATATACTGTGATAGATGTTCGATCTCGGGTGAGGTAAATTGGAGATAGACAAGCGGGGTTCCAACGATTTTGGTTATTAAATAAAAATTATCATTGGCAGGCTCATATTAGGACCTTGGTTAATTTTGGAGTTGCTGTGATCCTTGTGTGTAGGTCGCAGTTGGAAGACTTCGTCGTCTTTGTAAAGAAATAAATATTAAACAGTCTTAATTCTAATGCTATAGTAATTTTACTGAATGATCTTTTTATGTTAAATTAATTAAAATATTGTTCTTATCAGGTAACCCTCAAAATTCCTATTCTAAAAAATTCTAAAAAAAAAATTAATAGCGTTATATACGGCGCCACTTGTGGATTTCTTGGTTAAACGACAAATTGTTATTACACAACTACTAGTAAGTTTAAAGTATAATTGATAGCTATTTATAAATCTATGTCCATAATCTGGCCACGTATCCCCGATTTCCATAGAATGGCCCGGCGTCTCGTGTTTATCTGATAAACTGTGAAAGCTCTCGCCCGAGTATGGGCACGGGAATGTATTTAACGCGGGATATTATTATTTATTTATTAACAAGCCTGGAGATGGTACCGGATAAGGTTTGGGATAAATCAGTTGAGGCTAGTACAAACTAGATAATTTGTTATTTGCCATAACTGTTGAAACTAATGAAATCTCACTGTGCTCTATAAACGGATGTATATATTATGCTTTTTTTTCCAAAATAGGATTTAAATTATAGGATGTTCGTTTATTTGTGTATCTATTTATGCGTTTTTTGCTAAAATAAATGTTTTACGAGGTATACGCTTCTAATTCGTATAAATGTCATGGAAATGTGGTTGTCCAAAATCTCACACTGCATGTGCGTACAAATATTCAATTTTGTAGTCCACGCGAGCGAAGCCGCAGGCAGTAAGTCAGTAGTCATTTATAAATAGTATAAAAAATAAGGGCCCCAAATGGGATCCTTGAGGAATACCCGATATCACCACGACTAGGGCAGATATGTAACCCTTCACTATGAATGACTTTTACATAGTATCATATCATCTGTGCTTCTACGATCCAAATAAGAGCTTATCCACCTCTGAAGATCACCATGGAATCCCTACAACGTAGTTATAACTATCTATAAATATTTATCGAATGCTTCGTAGAAATATATAATAATAGATAATGACTTAGTTGACCGGATTATGTTATACTGTGCGTAACATTATTATTATATTTCATTTTTGTACCAGGAAACGTTTATCACAAGTATTGAGGCCCAGTTCCTTTCCTCCCTTCCTGTAATTCCGTTTCCTGGATTCGCTTGAACGTTGTAATTAAAACTGTCCAAGACTGACTATGTCTTGACCTTCAAATTCTAGAAAGGCATAATTCTTCGTTTTCCTTCAAAACCCTTTCATTTTCCTCTTTTTCAAGGGTTCAACAGAATTGTTAAAAATCCTGACCTTGAAAGGACTTAAGAAACTTAATATGGTAAAAGGAACTGTAATTTGGTCGATTTTATCTTTTTGTAAGTCTTCGGCATATTGTTCTTTTTAGATAATGTATTAGGATTACTTGTTCTTTAAATATATCGGCGTTCTGAATTTCTGCTAACGTGTCCGTAATTATATTTATCATCACATTAAAACACCGTATATTTAAACTATAATAAGCGACATATTGCACCGACACATGATCATTAACTTATTATAGAATAGCTATAATGATAGCCAGTTAGCGTTAGGCTGTATATGGACGAGCGGAAATATAGTTAAATTATACTTATGAAGAAGTATTAAACAGATCACATACAATATATATAATACTTAAAATTTTAAATACAAACCTAAATAAAGAATACTTTTTAAATAATTTTAATTAAAACAATAAGCATATATATTTAGTTAAGCATATGTACTAACGATTTTTTTTAAATAGTAGCTACGCCCATCTTTACCAATATTATAAAGAGTAAAAGTTTGTTTGTTTGTTTGTAATGAATGGGCTCAAAACTACTGGACCGATTTTAAATATTCTTTCATCATTCGAAAGCTACATTATCCACGAGTAACATAGGCTATATATAAAACATTATACTACGGTAGCGAAGCTGTGCAGATCGCTAGTTACTATGTTTGAATTCACGCGTAGAAACCGTCTTCTCGTGTCCACATTAAGTGAGCAGCCCATCTTGTGATGATAACGTTTTATTGACGTGTCCAGTTGTCCGCGATTACTATATCTGCCGGAAACATCTGCGGTATCTATGTGATAGAGCCTTAATGTGAAGTGGACGTAAATAACCACCCTTCATTGATAAGGTGTGTTCATTCATAGATTCATAATGAGTTCAAGTACATAAGATTGGGTTTGAATTATAACTATTAATTGAATGTAAGAAGAACGGTTAAACCATTGAAACTTCTTGCACGACATAAACTAGAAATAAAAATTGGGGTTTTCTAAAATTAGGTAAGTAATTTAAAACTATTAAAAAATAGTTTGTTTAGGATTTATTGTCAAAGTAATTTTCAAAAATGTTATGAACAAATAAACATAAAATTTTTATTTTAAGTCCGATTACTTTTAAGGTTTTAAAATAAAAGGATATTAGAGTTTGTTATCATTTAATTACGTACGTTGTAGATAAATGCAAAAACATTAAAAGACTTGTATTCCAAGTAAACACTAATAATTTATGATACGTAAATATCGAAATGTCTCAACCAATAGCAAAACACTTCTCACCATTCAGTGACAATACACACGGACTGTCCAAATAAGTTTCTCACACTTGTATAAATCTCACAAAGAAACCATAAATTCGTGAAACCGCAATTTCCGTTAAAATAATACGTTGATATTCTATGGACCGTGTTATATTTTGTTTGGTAGAGACAGCAAAGGAACGAGAAAGTCCTCTAATTCTTTGCTAGCCTCAAAGAGAAAAAAGGAGGGGAATACATAAGTTGGGTATATCTCAATTGTTATATATATTAAATGATAGTAAATTTATCTAGATGTATGGTTTCATATGTGCTATGTGTAATGTGGTGTACCTTTGAAATAAACAAATACGATACAAAGGATTAATGGTAGGCCTTGAACGTTTAAAATTTAACCAAATAACTAGAGGGCTGTTAACCAACAAAACTCTATAGATATGATAATATTATTATATTTATTATAAAATCGATTTGAAAAATAAATAAAAAACACGACAACGTTTGATCATGCATTTGAAACTTCTGTTTGGGTATAAAAATACAGATAACGAGGCGCGGAACCGGTTAAATCCATACTGTTTTTCTACTCTTTTACGTAAAATTTTGTATCGTCGCCCTAATTGGGACGAGCGGAACTTTACAAAATCTATACTAATATTATAGAGCTGAAGAGTTTGTTTGTTTGAACGCGCTAACCTCAGGAACTACTGGTCCGATTTGAAAAATTGTGTTAGTGTTAAGTATCCCATTTATCGAGGAAGGCTATAGGCTATGTATCATCCCGATATTCCCACGGGAGCGAAGCCCTTAAGCCCGTTTATTTTAAGAAACTTCGAATTAACTTTCCAAGATTAATATTTTCAATCTTATGCCTTTTAACACAATTTGCCGTCGCGATGCTTTTGACGTCATCTTTCAACCCCAATCGAAATTCTTAAGAAGACATTTAGAAAAATTGTTTCACTATTGTTTCAATTTCAGCTCAATTTTGTTGAATCAGTCAATATACATAAACAAGGGCACTGCATAAATAATAAAACTATTATTTTGTTAGTATGCATTGTCCAATATAAATAAACCACGATCAAAATCATTATATATATGTGTGTCTGAAGGAAAGATGGTTAGTCGTCGATGGTTACCGATGCATTATTCATACACTTACGGGACGCAATTAGGCGATAATAATTGAATTAATTTATACTCTGTATTCTAATTAACTAATTTACCCTTTTGTATCAGGTTATTGTTCGCTTTGATAAAAAATGTTTAAGTTTATGATTCCTTAATTAAAGTTTTCCATATTCTAAGTATGGCCAACGATTTCCGAATTAAAAATATTTATTGATGTAATATAATTTACAAAACATTACCAAGGAAAATTTCGAATACAAGGCCAAATTTAGGAAATGGCCACGTAAATATCAAAAATCAAAATTAGTTAAAGTTAATGTTAAATTTCATTGTAAAACTCCGATTCAAATTCAATTTAATAAAATTAAGGTACTTAGATATTAAATTTCATTGTATAATCCCATAATTTATGACTATGAAGTAACTGGATACTTAAGTAGGAGGAAAAGCAGTTAATGTTTTTGACCATAAGAAATTGATTTCGAATATATTACGTACGCTTATGAATCAAATTAATTCAGAAATTATGGAAATGAGTGCTCATATGGAGTAGATTTATTATATTAACATCTATTTTTTATGATTTTCGCATATTCTAAAAAATGTGTGCTTAACAAATTAGTTTGTATTTAATGGCCGAATATACCTCTAATTTTTTTTTTCACAATTTAATGTTGATTTGTTGGAAGCTATTATTAGATATTTTATTATATATCTTGTCATTCAGCGTCATGTCGTTATGATCACATTTAATCAGCAAAGGAAATAATATATCAAGTGAACGATACACGGAAATGTGTGTAGAAGGAAATCATCGATTATATAGAAATCGAGCGCAATTTGCCATTACTACGATGTCACTTGATGATTTGAAAACTTGTAATTCGGTAAAAACTCTAATTATAACAACAAATTAAACACGCACACTGATAAATTAACACCAATTATAATTCACGATTTCATGTCATCAAAAATTAATATTGAAAACCAGGAGCGATTTTCGATTAAGAAATCATTGTCACAAGTCTCATGGTTTATTTTATAGCTATACTTGAGTAAGTGTAATGAAACTTTTAATAAATGCGAACAATAAATAACGCTGTAAAATAAAACACTGGTTTTTATTACGATATTATCTCGAAATTGCAATGTTCTTCAATTTAAGTACCTGACATTGATTAAATTTCTCATGCATTCTAAACAATATTCTATGATTAATTTAGCATAATTTTAACCAGCGAAATGGTTATACAATTTTCTACGCGTTATTTCCGAACCTGATGCACACGTGTGGGTAATGAAGTTGTATTACAATGATTAAGTGATTACGGAGTATAATAATGGATGTAAAATGAGAGGTTTGCGTACTAAAGGCCTCGTGGAAAACTAAGACTGCAATTCGAGTTGTAATTATACTTTTCTAACGTTCTTATTCGAAATTAAATTGTAACTTAAGATTTGTTATGATAGATCTAAATTTAATTTTAAAACTTTCCACTATATTAGTGACGGTTCAATAATTCCTTATCAACATTTTTAATAACTTGCAGCAGGTCTAGAGAATATTATTTAAGAAATATTTTTAAGTAGTAATGAAATTAAACTAGCCTTAAAAATGTCGAAGAAACAGTTAAACTCTAATAACTTAATTACTTACGTATTCCTCACCATGCGTTTCTGATAAAAACTGCTAATTAATAACTTCACGTTGACTGATGGTGTATCATTATAAAGCATTTATCAACGAAATAGACGGCAATAAAGCCGTCGATTAAACTAATCATCTTCATCTTGTAGACGCAAGCTGACGTTTACAGCTCTATATAATTCTCTAATGGTTTCCCGGTTAAATGATTCTCAAATTGTCACCATTTATATCGGTTTTAAGTGGTTGTTTATTGGCCGTTGGGGCAGTTGATGAGGAAGTGATGCGTAGATAAAGGTGAGCAATAAATTCCGCTGGAAGTCAAGTGCAGGGGCAGGTGAGTGTGGGCACAGGTGGGCGAAGGGCGAAGGGCGCAGGGCGCAGGGCGCAGGGCGCAGAGCGCAGCCCGAGCGTGACGCCGTCTTGCTCCCACGCTTGAGGAGGTTTATTACGAACATTCTGGTGCTCATTTTTATGATATGAAGTATAGATGGTAGGGAATGGATACAATTTTACCGTAACGTGAGGTCATAATCCGCAGCCTATTATTAACATCGTTAAGGTAACGTTCAAGCAAGTGGAAATATACAACAATCAGCATTTCGTAATGTTTTAATTATTATTCTAGTATCTAAAGTGCTTGAGGTATTTGACACTCACCATTTGGTTATTATCGAATTATAGTTAATATTCATTGGTTAAAAACATTAATTGTTAACCTTAATAAGGTTTTGGAATTGCCATGAACAACTGTAATTATAAACTAGTAATTTTCTGATGTTATTTTAACTCTCAATATGGTTATTATCTTAACGCCGATTCTGGTCTCAGGACAGTTCAGGCTATAAGGCCTGTATTTGACGCATGGATGG
>LQNK01000420.1:0-19426 GCA_001586405.1 Phoebis sennae
AATAACTTAAAATAATATTACATAACATAATATTTTTATATTATTACCCGTATGTGGCTAGTAGGGATTGCTCCCGGGAATTCCCGGTACTCGATTTCCCGGGAATTCCCGGTACTGAGAGCCTTGGCCCAGTACCGGTACTGGCGCACAAAGTCCCGGGAATTTCGGTACTTTCGGTACTGTTAAAAAATAACATTAATAAATAGTTTCAAGATAGTTTCGCATACAGTACTATACCCAATTAGTGAATATTGAGTTACTTTCTATTCTAAACACTTTATTATACAAAAATCCCCATGGCAAAGTAGCATCTTTAGTGAATGTCATCGCAAAACAACCTCCACAAAACACAATTTTGCGCGTTTGCTAAAAAGTCCCCATTTGTCGAATTACCTCAGTTTTTGAGTACTTCCCTTAATATATCGCCGAAGATCGGAATCCACGGTGTTGACATTTTGAGGGACATTCAATTCTGCGGTCATCTGGAAGGCAAGGCCCAACTGGCCTCAAAAAAGCTTGGGGTGGTCAGTAGATCGAGACAGTACTTCAAGCCGGCCCACCGACTTTAGCTGTACAATGCTCAGCTGCGGCCGCATATTGAGTACTGTTCTCACCTCTGGGAGGGATCCCCACAGTACTAATTCCTTCCATGTGACCGCATTCAACGTCGGGCTGCTCAAATAGTCAATAATCGTAAGCTTTCCTGTAGGCTCGATCCGTTATCGATACGAAGAGATGTCGCTTCCCTTTGTGTTTTGTATCGAATATATTATGGGGAGAGCATGGAGGAATTGTTCGAAATTCAAACGAACGGCCTTCAAGAAACGAGCGTATTTGTCCATCAAAGGCCGGCAAAGCTCCTGTGATACCCCTAGTGTTTCAGGTGCTCATGAGTGGCGGTGATTACTTAACATCAGGTGACCCACTTGCTCCTTTGCTTGCTCTTCCATAAATAAAAAGAAATAGTCTTCTGTGAGTGATGTCTCTGTGTGCTTGAGCGCACATTGTATGAACATTGCACTATGTACGTTATCTCTTGTGTCGTTAATACCTGCCATCGATTGTTTTTCATAATAAACTTTTGAAAATGGAGAGCGCCGTGTATGCGCACATGCTCGTGCAATATAATATCTCCTGCGTACCCGGCTAGTCTTTGTTGAGAATTGCCCCCATGGCCGATGTCGGTTTGACAGGCTATAAACACTACTAGGCGTTTAATTGAAGTGTCATAGCGTCTTGTAACATGCCTGAATTAGGTGAGTTTGCGAGACTGTACAATGTATTTCTAACATCCTTTCTCTTGCACCATATTTCAAGACCATTTATTCATTTCTTTTCACTCTCTCGATGATCAGACAGACAGATCTTTTCCAACGAGCTAGGTTGCAGAACTAAAATTGACGATGCAGCTCAAATACCTGCCACAGTAAAATGGAGGTGGCTAGGCCCAATTTGTCACATTCCAGACAATTGCCATTTTTCGCCATCTCCCACTCTCCAGCATAGGTCCAAAACTGCGGATGACGAAGATGATCTGCTAATCTTTGAGAGAAAAAGATTAGCAGAGAGTCCTTGTCATCTTTGGATAGAGTCCAAAGAGATGGTGGGATGAAATCGATCACTTCCTCGTTAACAGGTACCATATTTACCCCAAAATCATGATAAATGGAAAGGTTTTAGGGAGGTCTTACCCAGTATTGAGACACACCCGGAAAAAAATACGAGTACGGAACAAAGATTCTCTTGTTTGTTTTTTGATTATTTTCATGTTCAAAGACATGAGTTTTATTTAGCTTTTATTTGAAAGACACATTATCAACATTTACATGAAAATTTTTGTTGTATTGCCTTTCTTGTCGGCGTATACCGAACAGACAAGTTATAATTATAAACCGCGTTAACTATTATAAAATTATTGCCTTTAGTTAAGATATTCTGTGAAATTTGTACTCAGTACCGAAATTCCCGGGAATTCCCGGTACTGGCTTGGGTCTGGTACCGGTACTGGCGATGGCCGTTTCAGTACCGGTACTGCAATCCCTAGTGGCTAGCCTAAATCCTTACTTTCAAAACATCTTTTTCATATTTGTGAATTAAATTATTGTATGGACGTCTCGAGAATTTCGGAGCGAATTTGGGCATGTCCGCTCTCTAGCATTAGCTAAACGGGTATGAGGGAAGCAAATTGACGCGCCGACCGCGCGTTGTGTTGCTAGAAAACCGATTATTGTTGATTTGACCCTTATAAAATCAATATGTTTCTAATATTTTAACCGAGCGCCCTTGCTATTTATTTAAGCTTTTTTTAGTAATTTTTTTATTTCCCTTAATCAAATATTACCAGAGTTATATGCAAAAATCTTTTATTTTAGACCTATCTTTGCGATTTTTTTCTCTGCAGCGAAGTTACCGTAATCGTGTTTCGGAGCACCGTCATGACTAGGTTATATGTTGAAGAATCACATATATTTTTTTCAGAATTTAACTGTGCATTGTGAACGAAAAAAACGTAGGTAAAGATACTGCTTTTCTGACTCACCCCGCCTTAAGTTATAGCAATATTTACACTTCTACTATATTCATTTTGTTTGTATAAAAATATCAGCTTGCGTTAGGTATCCGCATTAATTATGTCACTCATATATTTTATTGTGATTTGTGCAACACATAGGTTTATATTGGCAATCAGCGGCCATCTTTATTGCGTAGAAAACTGCAAGTTTATTATCGCGGAAGTGTTTATGTATTAGTGAGTGCGCGTTTTATTTCTTAGAAAAGGCTAGTTATAGTCCTGACAAGTCGGACACAACTATTTTTTCTTAGTATTAATGCACGCTTATAAAGACTGTTATGACTGATTCAACGATTACTGAAGATGGTAAACATTAATTTGTGTAAATAAAGTGGTTTTTAACTTAAATCTTATGAGAAAAGATTGCGGGAAAAGGTCGATAAGCTCTGAAAAAATGGCACAAAATAGTTTAAAATGAAAAGGCCTTCGGGAAACCTTTGTCCAATATTGGGACAGTATAGCGGCCGTTTTCAATATTCTATCTATCCCTTGTTTTGCTTACTAAAGTCAGGCAAATCTGTCTATTTGCACTTACTTTGATTTCAATATGCTATCGACGGATAGCTTTTGTTAAGACTTTTGACAATCAAATACTTATGTCATTTAATCTGATATTACAATCTATCCATAATCTTTGATACATTATTGAAAACGGCCGTAGACCAATCATTAATAACAATGTCATATGTAAACCTACGTTTAATTCCTCTCTCATAGAATGCCTTTTCTTTGAGAACGGAATGCCAATTGTTTTGTGGTTGGCTAGTTTTAGGATATCGTATAATCTCTAATGGTTTCCGCATAGTCAGAGTGTTGCAACGTCAATAATATTTCATGGTAGAGCGAGTTGTCGTTCGTTTTATTGGTCTACAGAGGGAAGGTTTAAAGAAAGGCAAGATGAAAGGAACAAGGACAATGGCTAGGGAATGTAAGTCACTGAAACGGTAACAATATTAAAATTAAAGCGTTCTTAGTGTTTGCGCGGTGGCGTTACAAGCGAAAGGACCCTGTCACAGACGTGTAAAACAAATGTCTTTATTCGATAGTATATAACTTGATATTTAAGAAAAAATATTGTTGATACGGATGTAAATCTCATTTGCCTATGCCTCAATAGGGAGGATCCTTCCTCACATTCTCGACATGAGGGCAGTTTGATCGGTGAGACATCGTTTCTAGGCATTCTCTTTTTAACAACCGAAATTCTGCTCACTCTATTGATATGATACAAGCAATCAAACGTTCACATTTAGAAAATAAACGTAACTTACTATAATAGGATAGAATATTGGTAGTATAATATCCCATTAAGTCCCGTAATATTAACGCGTGACTCTGCAGTAAATGCTTTTCACTTTTAACAACAACGTACAACATTATGTCAGTCTCAATTCAAGGTGCTAATTGTTACACTGACCTAGCATAATGTAACGGATTTTAATTTTAACGGCTTGTTTGTACATAATTTGCTTAATGTTTGCTAATTCCTCCGTGCAGTTTTTAATTCGTTCTTGATAGTGACTTATAATTTTTTTCTGTAAAACTCATTGAGTACATTTATTGTTACACGTAACATGACTATATAGGGTATATACCGATTAGAATGCCATATAAAGGCATAGTTAAACAATACAAATCTTGATTCGATAAGTGAGAAGAGAAAATCATTTGTCAGACATAGACAAAGACAATGGATAACAATATGTTCACACTAGTTAAGCTAATCTCCGTAAAACCAAAGATGCAGGTGCTCTGACAACGTAAAGGGAAAATTAAGAGGATATGTATAGGGAAAAAAGGGAACCAAATGGTAAATAAATCGTCGATAGTAAAATGACAGGGAAGGAATGGGTAGACATCATAGATTTCATAATTTTGTTTAAGTGTCCTATCCGTGCAAGTTAGTTTTATAGTTTTAACCTTTAATCGTATCAATAAACAGTTTGCTATCTTACTAAAAGAGCTTGGATGGTAGCTTTTAATTCTTAGAATTGTTATATCTCTTTGTACTATTATATTAGGTAGAATTGTATGTTTGGTTATATTATATACTATGAAAAGTAAATTGTACCGTATTGTAACATATCACCAAATATCACATTCAATGATATCAGATCGATTTTTGGCTGCAACCTTGGGAGTGATTGAGACATGATGGCTCGTATTACCCCAATGAATGTTGACACGTTAGGATTGAGTTACGGCAATAGTGTAACTGATTTTGTATTGGATACAGTAACGCGATTATGAGTGAGGTGTGAAGTCTGATCGAATCAATATGTAGCAAGCAAAAGATTCCCGATAAAAGCTTAGTCTTGTTCGAATCTTGATGACTTCATAATATAGATTTCGTTCAGGGACGTATATAAAGCACACGTTGTTTATATTCAAAATAAAAAACGCACTACCTTCTGCTCACAGCTTCGCGTACTCTAAATTCGAGGTTAAATGAAAGGTATTCTATCCAGCTATAAGCCCTGGAAATAGAATTTCATCAAAATTTGTTCCGTAGTCACGGCATGATTGACATCCAAACATTCAACCATAGAAACATTCAAATTGCCCATTAATAGAATTGTAATAAGTGTAATAATTAACTATTTAAACCTATGTGTGTATACTGTATACTATACTTTTCTTTTAGGTTCTAAGACGGAAATTTATTTTCTGGTCCTGTAAAGCTCACGAAATTAAACAAACATCATCAACATCAGAAATCAATAAATTTAAAGTAAAAAATTGATAGATCAATTATTCAAATTCATATATAACAAGTCTATAAATGTTTTAACATTTTTGTATAAGTAATATGTTTCAAAAAAACTTCCTTCTCGAAAATTTCTTCATCGAAGATTACACTTCACTAATTGTATATCCACACATTTAAACATTTGGAGCAAGAACTTTTTATTTAAAAAATGTAATATCACGGACTTATTATAAATTTGCAATACTTACCTATTGTAATTAAGATTTTAGAGTTCCCTAAAGTATCCTTTTATATTGACTTCAACGATTTTTGTACATTTTGAAGACTAGATGAGGCAATTCGTTGTTTAACAGTTGCCTTTTTTATGCTAGAGCACCTTACGATTTTGCTTAAACGTTATTATTTATTATTTGTTTATCGTTATTCCAAGTAAAATTTCCTAATAGGATGCAATTAACATCTTAACACAGCTTAGACGCAATCAAGAAGTAGTTTAAAATAATCTAGAAGCAAAACAGGGAAAGTAGATGCTGTGTTCTTCATTAATAAGAATAAAAGAAGTGCGGAGTCTTTCATAAAACTGACGACTCACACTTGGCCGTTATTATTTAATACGGCACCTATCTGCTAATTTGTTGTTATGTAAGTTCATTGCGCTGATGTAGGCATGTATAACTTTTGTAATTACATTTTAATTCTTTTGCTTTAATTGTGTTTTACGAAAATTGTTAAACAGATTATATTTTTTTGTTATTAACTTATAATGGAAGCTACCTAGGTCGTACAAGAGAAAATGTTAAATTGTTATTTCGGCTTATGTGAAAGCATAGAAATGTGAATGTTAATTAAAGTTATAAAAAGTATAATTGGATTGAACTTATATTTTTAATAATTATTTTTAATTAATTAATTTATAACTATAATTATGTAATTAAATTTATTTATAACATACAATAGAATGTATTTAATGGAATGTAAAACATATGTTTAAATGTAATCTATGTAATGTACTGAATGGATTTTATTATAGCTTTTATTAGTTAGTATTACCTGTACTTAAGCTACTCTAATGGTATAAATAACACGTCACAGATTGATTTTAAATACAATAGGAACACTTCAGCAAGACTAATTTCTAGTAGGATTCATATTAGAATTAAGGATGGATACAAAGATTTAATTTTGTTAACCTGTTAGAATTTTTATTATACATAGCAGCACCTTGCGTTTCACCCGCGTAACTTCGGATCCCGGGGCAACTCTGCATGTACATGTTATTCTGAACCCTTACCTATATGTTTACCAATTAGTTCAGTAGTTTTGCGTGAAAAAGTAACAAACACACATACATACATTCTACCAAACTTTCGCATTAATAATATAAGCAGGATGTAGAAAAAGAATATGCAAATTGCCGTACTTTATCCCGTATGAATTTGTTATTTTTGAATATTTAAAAAATATTTTTTTTGTCCTGCTCCCACAACTTATCCACCTAAAAATCTGTTATGAGAGCATATATAAGAATTGTTTTTGTTCAATAGTATATTTGAAATCCGTATCTAAAAACATTATTTTAAACAACATATTGAGGAACTTTAGAAGAACAACAAACCCTGAGTTATGAAGATGGTCACCCACCATGTACATACCCCGCAAACTTAACAAAGCGTTTATCTTAGTTTTTCAGCAGCTGCTTTGTATTGATCTACGATAAAACTTATAAAACGATGTTATAACATGCAAAATTGACAAGACGTGGTCTCGCCCACAATGTAATGCTTATTTTCGCCTCATAACATTTACAGCCGAAACGGTACGACATAAGCCTTGAAAGTATCACTACACCTGTCTAATTAGATATTAGATATAGTAAACCTAAGACGTCTCGAGCGTATTGCGTCTCGTTTTATATCATTTCCTTGCGAAATTCTCGACACTTAGGTGAAGGATAGCATAATATATAGTTTCATGTAGATTTAATCGTATTCGTACACTTACATATATGTATTATTTATGGTGTATTCATTAGACTTGTAAAAAAGTCATGTATTAACTATAAATATGCTGTAATTTTTTTATTACACATCTAGATTCTAGGCGAACGTTTAGTTATCTGTTAATATTTTCAGTATATGTAAGACTATTTAAAAGCAAAAACAACTTTCAGCTAATCGCCTTTATTATCTGAGTTATTGATCCTTCGTCTTATGGACCTAATACAATTTTTAATGTTACTTTGATTAATTTAGGAAATAAAAATTGCCACACTAAAAAGTAATTAAAAATTGTCAAAAGGTCCCCCGAGTACGAGCCTTGCTTTGTAACCTGGCAACCGGTAATATAAGGATGACAGGGAATATTAATTATGATTATATAATTGTGCTATAATCATTCAAATACATTGTACATTAGTATGTATACTGCATATAGCAAATATTTAAACCCTCAGAGATTTATAACAGGTGCACTTGAGTCGTCTAGTCAAGTCAGTCGAATGACAAAAATACGTAGGATTCGATTGCAAAGTATGACAACGTTTTGCTGAATTTGATCCCAAAGCGAGATTTACAAGCTCATTTTCAATGTTTTATTGCCAATTTTGATATTTATAAGCAGGTAAAAACGGAAAAAATAATTTCAAAATTATCTGTTTTAATACTAAATTTTGACAAAAACAAAAATGTAACTAGTCAACTACCAACCTAGTAACATAATTAAAACCTTTTATTTTTGTTATAGTATATGTAGAACACACTTACATAATATTAAATTATTGAACACTTTGTGAACCATATTATAAATTTGAATAAATAGTAGACAATGTGGTTACACTGTAACCGTTCAAAACAATTTAATGAATTGGTTTTCTTAAAATAGAATCGATTAATCAATAAAATAATTATATAACATGTCAATTCGACCATCCTCTTAAATTTCTATGGCATAGATTTGATGAATTTTAAATATTATCGTTGAGAATTTGAGCGCATTAACGTTACATATTTAGTAATGAATTTTAATATTGAAATAAAAAATGTGATCTTGATAGCACGCCAGATGCACACGTTTAACATACTTGCATAATCTGTCCATTCACAACGACACTAAAAAATTTTATACCTGTTATTACAATTTTAATATAATTTTTAAACAAAAACATTTGAAAAGAGCCTTATTTTATTTTATTTTATTTAATTTTTAATGTAAAATTATTTTTTCTTTGAGTTAAACTTATTTTTGCATATTATAAATAAAAAATGAATGTTTACTCAAACAGTGTGTGCATTATGAATTTGGATGAAATTCAGCACAATCTTACTTCACAATCCGGATTAAAATATAAGATACTTTTTATTTCCAGAAAAAATAAATCTTTAAAATTCTGCAACAAAATTATAAATTTAAATTAAATTGAAATGTCTTATATTTTGGTTCCGTGATAAAGTTATTCAACACTTACAATATTATGCTTCTGAAATGATAAGTATTGCGTTTCTGTACGTAAATTGGAGTCCAATGTTGTTAACGAAAGTTCGAAAATGACTCAAAATGGGAGGACTTTAGACAAATAATTATAAGAATGTCTTCATAATTATATATCACGACATCAAATATTGAGAGATACAAGTCAACCAGGAACGCCGAATCGTGGTTTCACTGAATAAGCGAATAACCAATGCTATTCGTTTTAAATTTGACCGAACCGGATATGTGTCCAATTATCAGATAGAATAACGAATACCAAATAAATATTCTGCACATCTCTCATTATCATAGAGGCTAATAATGTACAGAAACACACTTGGCTTGGTATACAGAAATCTGTCACAACCGAAGTTTGGCTTGCTTGCATTCCGAGGCTACTAACTTAGGTTTTTGATAAGTAAAATCACAACTCTAGATAAATTACCTTTGTTGTATTCTACGAGTATGAGGCCAGGCATCTAAATCATAAAGTCTTTATAATTGTCAGACTGTAACTAGAGAAGTGATTACGCAAGTTGCATGCGGTTTTTGTCCACAAAATTACTCGTATAGTATTTCTTTACTTGTATTAGGTACTACTGGATATCAATTCTGTATGAACAATCTATTTTTAATTACCGATAGTATTATTAGGTAGGTAAGATTAATTCGACAGGAAACAGATTAAGGTCCATTATCTTAACTAAGCGATTTCAGACGCGTTGGCCAATGACAATATATTCTAGTCCAGGGGTGCAGAGGCGGCCTTACTCAATCTAATCCCCGGGCATGAGATTATCTCGACAAAAGGAGGATGCTAGTTATACAAATTAATAAAATTTGCGTTTAAAAATTTACATTAAATCATTTAAGAAATTGACAAATACAGAGTTGATACATTTTAGAATTGATGTTATCGGATGTTTTCCGTACTCTAAAATATTTAATTAAAGCCCAATAATCGAACGAATAGGCTATGTAACTTTCGATTGAAATAATAGCTTGGATTGAATTCGATCAGTCAGATGCGTCTTTCAGCAGACGAAACTGTAATAAATAATAATAAAAGACGTGGTGGCAATAATTCTCAGGACTATAAGGATGCGCAAGGTTCCTGCTAAGGCGAGGCCACGGGCGATGGCCCTGTTCGTCATCCCTTAAAGCCGCTACTGTAAGAATGGTGGAATCGACATGCCATTGGTGGCATATTATGGGCACATTACCTGTCACGAAATACGCTATAAACACACTCAGAAAAAGTGTGAAGTACTTATTTTTATGACTATAAATGTGAATGATCTACGATATCTACCGATCCTAGCTCTCCTGGAACTGATAGTATATATTATCATTTTTGCAATAAACACAATCAAAATTATTACGCCTGTATATGAAGTAATGAGCATTCAAATGATAATGACACAGGTTTTTTTGTGTTAATCCAAAAAAGTAATAAGTATGAAAATAAACCCGCAATTTATTCTTATTGTATGTACTAATTTATTTTTATTTGGCTAAATTATTCCGAGAGAATTATGAATTATTTATTGTTTCCGCTTTAACATAATATGGCACAAATCCTAAAAATAAAACAACGATAGATTTTGTCGCTCTATAGTAAACTATAAATTTTTATAAAGCCTCTACAATCCGCATATGATCAAATACCTACAAACCTACGACTAAGTTGTATATATTTATGAAGCTACCATGTAGTTTTGCTTAAAAATTACTCCAAATGATAAGCACACAAAATCGAAAATAATCGCAAGATCGCTCTAATTCGCAACAAATAAGTATATTACAATTAACACATAAAATTATCGGGCCCAAGCATTCACCCTTCTTGCGCGAGAAGTGGGAGGGACACTATAAAGCCTGCTCGGACAATTTTACCAGCACCAACCGGTCTTCGGCAACGTACGAAGACAGCAACATGAAATTTACGGTGAGTCTAGTGAAGTGTGTGTGACAGTGATTTGAAAATCGAATACGATTCCCGCGCAAATGGATTGTGAATTGTTTATGGTCCTTCGTAGGATCAAAAGGGTTTGCCATTTTGAAAATTTTTTGGTTTTGATTTTTATTAAATCGTAGATATCAAGGTATTATCCACTCTTGTTCTTATAAATTAATTCATTGTTAATATATAATACCTATTTCGTGATTTAAAAAAAATAACATTTCCAAAATTTAATTTAAAAAAAGTGAGAAAAAATACTAGATATCCTAAAAGTGAAAAATTTTAAAGTATTTTGGCAAAATCTTTTAAGTGAAATTAATAATAACGTTCTTGCTTACAGAAAACGATGGCAATGCAATGTTTAAGTACTAGATAAATGGCAAATTAAAGACAATGGGGAAAAAACGGGTTTCTGACAAATGATAGGCTTTTTCCCACGCTCTATTGAGCTGTTACATAAAAAGCGATTTAGTTAATAACATGCTAGACGTAGCGTTTAACTAATTTTCTTTAGCTTCACGTTGTTGGAAGGTAATTTACATTTCACTTTCTACGTAAAACCAAATTATAGCCATGGAAATGCTTACGACTCTATGGGGTATTGTTTTGATCCATATCATGTTATTCAGATATTTCTCTAAAATAGCATTGATATGTTTGAATTAAAGAAAATGGGGTTGAGTTGTTTGCGTGAATTATTTGATTTGTATTGATAGATTTTCTGTCTTTAGTTTGATCGGATTTAAATAAAAAACTTAGTTAACTTAATGATTTAAAATGGTAAAAGGTGTTAAAATACTTATGAGTATATTTATCAACATTTAATTAAATAAATAAGTTTTAAATTCATTACTATTATAGAAAATAACCCATAAATCATAATCCATTAAACCAAGTCTATAATCACTCGTGATCTTTACAGAATGATTATTTGTTATTACAAGTTATAACATAATATTATTGAATGATGCAATAGAAAAGTTATTATCAGGTGTAACTCTTGGTTTAATTATATGATTTATGAGTAAATGATGAATCAGAAGGCAAAGAATCCTGATTTTTAAAACAAGTAGCTATTGTAATATTAATGTTTAATCTAAATGTAAATGTTGATGGTTTTTCTATTATATTCTATGACGTTTTTGTTAAAAAGAGTTTGTTATTCATACAATGTAATATAGATCATTTCATATCTATTATATTTATCAACTTTTATTTTATCAATGTAATGAGTGTTCTTAGCAGTAGAAGCCAATGTTTACGTTCTGCAAAACTAAACTTTCAATCGGAAATAAACAACGATACATTGCTATAAACAGAAATCTTGTTTATATCTCGGAAATTCATTAGTTATCTATGGTCGTGTTTTCCCGCGCAATTCACAGGTCATTGGCCGGAATGTCAAGTTTTCTTGTAATATATGGAAGGTACACGTGCGTACACACTTGATCAATCTAATTCACTTTCTTTTATCACGTTGTAGTGACGTAACTAAAATAATTACATGTGTGAGTGTAATAAAGCATGTTGTCGGAAGCTTAAATGGTTTGTAACTTGTAAAATGAGTTTTTTTGTTATTTCTCTTAACATTATAGAATAATGTTATTTATGGCCTTGTCTAAAGTACTTAAATTGTCAATGTAAAGGGAAATTTATTTAACTTCACTTTTAAACTATTGTTATAATATCAATATAGTATAGCGATAAAAAATAAAACAATACAAAGAAATATGAATTGATCGTAACTATTTCCGATACGCTTTATCAGAATTTTAAATAAATATGTGAAATACAAGCGGAAGACGTTAGTTCCTAATTTAATGCACTAAAAATATTTTAAATTACACACTACATAACTTGCTAAAAATAATGATATTACGTATATAGAAAAGTAGAAAGTTATAAACAATTGTTGAATTGCGTTAAAAACACAAGTAGTTGTGAAAAGTCATTGTATTGTGAGAAGAACGGTTTTTGATTGATGCAATTATGCGAATGTTAATCATAGTGGATTATTTTTTTGTACATTATTCACTTGATTTGATACAAAAAATAAAGAACCATATCGTTATGTATGCGAATTCTGATGAATCAATAACAATGGGTCTAGATTGACGTTAAAAAACTGTCGACTAGTCTATGACATCAGTAAAGTTTTTAGTTACGGTAAAAATAAAAAGAAATAGTGTTAAAGAAAAATGATAATAATAGTGTATGTAGCCATGTATTCATTTGAATAATACATTTCAATAACCTTTTTGTGTCCAAATGATTACATAAAAATATTATTTTAATTTCATCCATTAAATCCAAACATAGATTCTAGAACGATCGGTAAATAAGCGCAATAATATGTATGTATACAAAGACAATCTAACATGACCCTAATAACAGTTAAATTATGCAATATTATTCACAGTGAGTCAAGCGTGTTGATCTTATCGAGTAATTTGTCGGATAATTACTAATTATGCATTGAAATGCTTCCGATTTTAATTTCATCCGTCCATTGTCTAAATATTGCAAAATGTGCACTTTATGTTTTGGTTTGTGTAGGTTCTGTTAAAACTTTATTAATTTGCCTTCAAAGTTTTTCTTAATAAGTTTCTGACCGCGGCTTTCCTTTAAAAGCTGTTAAGTACTAAATTAATTTAATGAATTAAGATAAACACACATTGTTATATAGAAAAATGTATAACTTCCAGTACATTTTACATTTAATTTTACTTGAACATTTTAACATAATATAGCATCTGTTTTTGTATTTCAAGAGTAGAGTCTGTCATGACATTGCCATTTATATTTAGACATAGATATGAAAATGCTCAATTAATTATTCAATAAGTAATGAGATGGCAGTTATTTAATATTAAAGCAATTATATAATAACCATGCAACAGCTTAGAAGATCGCTGACATTTAATTTAAATAATATTATATAAACATTGATACAAGTCTTTTTACATTATAATTTGTACGAAATTCTGTTTTAAATGTTGTCCACGTTGGATTAACCGTATTACGCATTAAAATGTAGGAAACATAGAAATTTGGCGCATTTGTAGATTCAAATGAAATAGAAAGTGAGATTGGACGTAGATTTCGATACAGATCCGGTAATGAACGACATGCATTTACTATTGAGTGTAAATTTATACCTCCGTTCTAGATACTTCCTTATTTTCGTTGCGAGACACGTTATTTTTTATGGCTTCCATGGATATTGTTTAGTTACTTTTTGATTATATTTCCGATCTGAGTGGCGTTCTTGTAATTATGTACGAATTTTGTTTTATTTCGAAAACATGATTAGTAACATTTTGAATTGTTCTCAGGTTGTATTAGTTGCATCCCTGGCCGTGGTGGCCCTGGCGAGTGAGGAGAAGGGCAAACAAGCTGCCACAGAAGAAAAGAAACAGGACAAACGAGGGATCTACGATATTGGCTCTTACGGCGGCGGCAGCGGCTACCAGATCGGCGACGGTGGACACGGCGGCTACGGAGGTGACAGCCACGGCTACAGCGGTGGAGACTTCGGAGGTCATGAAGGTTTAGGACACGGCGGCGAATTCGGCGGCATCTCCGGCGACGCCTGGAAACCAATCCACAGCGACCACGGACACCACCACCACGTCAAGACCATCGAAGTCATCAAGAAGGTCCCAGTACCGTACACCGTCGAGAAACACGTCCCATACACCGTTGAGAAGAAAGTCCCCTATGAAGTCAAGGTGCCCTACCCCCAGCCTTACACCGTCGAAAAGAAAGTCCCAGTAACCGTCAAGGAGTACGTCAAATACCCAGTCTACGTTCCCGAACCCTACACCGTAGAGAAGAAAGTGCCTTATGAAGTCAAGGTCCCCGTCGACAAGCCTTTCGAAGTCAAAGTGAAAGTACCAACCCCCTACACTGTTGAAAAGAAAGTCCCCTATGAAGTCAAGGTGCCCTACCCCCAACCCTACACCGTTGAAAAGAAGGTCCCCGTCCCCGTGAAATACGAAGTGAAAGTGCCCCAGCCATACGAAGTCGTCAAGAAAGTGCCTTATGAAGTCAAGGTCCCAGTAGACAAGCCTTACAACGTATACGTGCCCAAACCTTACCCAGTGACCGTTGAGAAGCCGTACCCAGTCACAGTCCACAAGCCCGTGCCCTACGAAGTTAAGGTTCCAGTCGACAAGCCCTACAAGGTCGAAGTTGAGAAGCCCTACCCCGTCCCAGTCAAGGTGCTCGTGCCCAAACCTTATGATGTGTACAAGAAGTTCCCTTACACCGTCGAAAAGAAGGTCCCCTATGAAGTGAAAGTACCCATCGACAAGCCTTACCCCGTCTACAAGGAAGTCCCAGTTCCCCTATTGAAGGAGGTCCCATACCCCGTCAAGGTACATGTGCCCGTACATTTGAAGAAGGAAGAGGAGCACCACGGCTGGCATTAAACAGCAATACAAATTAGGTTTCACACCAGTACCTTATAGGTTAAGTTCGAAATGTGATCATTAGTATTCGTAGTGTGTATGTAAATTTAAGATTTTGATGCTTCCAGCGAACCCTGGAAGCGTGAAAATTCTTTGTGATTGATTATATTTATCGAAACGCATTTCCCAACTTGAATGTCGTGTATAGAAATCTCAAGAATGATCTGTTATTACTTGTTTATGCTTTGTTTTATGTATTGTGAAAGTTATACTTTTGCAATTACCTTATGTTGAGGCTGATGAAATAAAAAAGTTATAAATATGTGGACATCTTATTTAACCCAGTAGAATAATGGTGTAGTAAGGGAATACATGAATATTTGAAAGTCTAAGCTAGAAACGGGTTGCACAAACGCGAAATAGCTAAGCTGTTTAGTAATAGATCTCATGCGAACTCGCTTACGTTCCGCTCAGTAAATTTTATGTGAAATAAACTGTGATTTATGTGAGATTTATTCATCCGACACGATGATAAGTTAATATCTATTCATTGGATGTAGATAACTTACTACCACTAATAATGGCTTACGTTTATTTCTTGTAACATTATTAGCTATCACAAACTTTTGGTATTGTAATTTGATTTTGGACACTTCTCAAATATTCAAAACTTTTTATTTTCGAAGACAAAGAGCTAACTTTTATTTCTAACAAACCATTGCACCACTAAATTCTCTCTTCTAAAATAAAAGTTTAGTATTAATAAACATGAGTAACTTTACACACATCTTAATAGCCGATAAGCATCTCAGAATCATAATAAAATGTTAGTATTCACACATTCACTTAAATATCAATGACTAATACGAAGAAATAAGTTTTATAACATTTACGTAGGCATACGTATTTAAGACGGAAGACGAAAGATATAAACAAAATAATCAGAGCATTTCATCAGAATATCTCGTGATGCACCAATTATCCCAGAGTAATTTCAAAACATATGTTCTTATGCAAGTTATTGGTTAAAACAGTTGCAATATTTCGCAAAGATAAAACTGTAGCGTGACTAGCATAGACATTTGTAAATAATCCGTATTCACTACGAATTGCATTGTCTTAAGCTCGTTCGAAAGTTGGTAATAAAACTTGTTGTAAATTGGCTCAAAACATAACTGTGGGTGGCCTTCAAAGATCTAGATTTGAATAATTTAGAATTATAATTCGTAAATTGCACATGCAATTGCCTTAACTATGTTCTATATAAATTCTTAGATTCGTGAGTATGTGGCTCGAATGATTATCTTGGTGGATAGGCTTTGACAAAACTAGGCATATAATTTTATTCGATAGCAATCATCACAACCATTTTACTTAAATTGTTATTTTAATTGATATTACTTTATTTTCCTTTTTTGAAGCCTGAGGAGCGCATACAATACTTTAGGTGTTACGGGAGTTTATAGGGGTCGTAATATATCATAATCATTACGAAACTACATCGCATAAATAAGCGTATTACAAAATGTATACAATGTGCTTGTATCTAATTTTAAGCTAACAATGTTCTTATGAACCTAGGCTATTCAATGTACTACATACATGAACACACAGTATTTAGAACTTTCATACGTGTCTACATTTGACATATAACCTTTAAATGCTATTTAAATGAATAAGGTCAAACGGCAACTTCAAGATGCAAGCGTGAACATATTTAGCGTAGTAAAGTGATGATTTGCGCATTTAAATTTTGATCATTAGTACTAGTAATATAGTCAACCGTTTATGCATTTTCGTTGATTCGTCGTCCGAAAATGGACGAACTTTAAAGTGTTATTAGTTTATGGCCAATGCCTTGCGTCACTTAAAGACTACGTACTTTCGGTTTGGATGGTTTTACAAGCTTTTATTTAATGCTATCTGTCCCAATGCCTGAGCGTACAAATCTTCCAGGTTTTTGGAACATATGTTGTTGTTCGACGACCCAAAATTAAGTCATCTAGTATCTAATTAGTTATGATATTGCTCTTTACGTCTCCTTCCGACATAAAACGTCAACCTCTGTCTGTTGGAGCAGGGCTAAGTTATGGTAAATCATAATATGATCCTAATATGAATCTCATAAGAAATCGTAACATGGCCACTAAAAAAGAATTTATTATTATGAATCATTTTACAATTCTTAATAAGGATTCATCTATTTGACGCCTTTGAGAATCGCAAAATGGTCACTAAATATGAATTGATCTTTCTGTCAAATAGCAGAATCAAAAGTTCTGAATGTTCTAGAAATTTATAATTACGTATTGTGTCTTCTTAGCTCTGCAGATGTCTAAACGAGGTTGGAATTAACGAGAATATTTAAAAATTTTACTGGGAGCGTCGGTTATTAATGTTTTTATCGCTTTCTTTAATATAACGTACTTGTCCAGTACTAGTTCCTGCTCCTTTTGTTTCAAAAAACAAAATTATCTTCTGCATTTTCAAAAATAGAAAAACTACTTTAACTTATATTTACTGTTTTAGTATGTCATCGTCGTTCTATTATGCACACTCAAGAGTGAGATTTGGTTCGCATATGCGTGGAATAGTTAACTGAGTTACGCAATATCTTTGTGTTATCCAATTTACCTATGCCAATACTATTATAGCTCTGTGATGCATTTTAAGTAGTAGTGCATTTAGTATGCATCACTTTTTTATGTAAATCAATATATTTCAATTTTATGCTCCGTTATACTCATATGATATTTTGTGTGAAAATTTCGTCCATGTTGAACTGTTTATTTAGGAAATATCACATTTTCTACCCGTGTTGCGACGGGTTAGAATACGTGTATCGCTACCCCATTTCTACCCATGGGTGTCGTAAGAGGCGTCAGAGGGTAATCTGCTGCATAACATCTTCAGCTATAAAAGAGTGGAAGCCGAGTATTGCACAATTGGGCCTTGCTCGCACCGGTGTAAGTATCACCTCCCCTAGCAGAATCCCGCTTAAAGCAGTATTTCGTACGGTGAGCGGGTGCCCGGAGGCCTGAGTTTCCATCCCATTCCTCTCCGTCCTGTTCCAGTCCTCTCCCTACTTCCTATCATTAATCCTCTCCTTAACCCCTCCCCTTCCATTAAGCCGGCAAGGCATTAGCGACATTTCATGTTGTAGATGTTCCTGGGCTGCAGTTAGTCACTTAACATCAGGTGAACCGTATGCCCTGCTTGCCTGCTATAACATAAAAAAAACCGGCTAATATGTTGGTTTTTTCCGACTTATCAAAAAACGATTTTTAAACTATTATTCCCCTTCAAAAATATCATAATAATAATAATGATTGCGAAAACAGCGATTAAATAATAATATTTGAATGCAATATGAAAGATTGCAGAGATAAATAAATAATAAATACATAATAATGATATGTTATTTAGTAAATGTAAACTGGCTTGCTTCTAGAAAGGTCAAAATGTGAATAACCGCTCGTAAAATGACAACTTTGTTGACTAAAATTGCTTCATTCTAATTTATAATATATATCTTAGTTTTGTTACGGACGGCTAATTAACATATTATATACATAGTAGCTTTTGCCTGAGGTTTCTTTAAATGAAATGAAATGAAATATATTTAATTTCGGAGCTAATATATCAAAAAGGATCTTATCACCTAATCCAGATAATAAATTTGTATACGAATATTCGTAGAGTAGTTCCGGCGTGAATGATACAAACACCCAAACATCTAAACGTACAACCGTCCAAACAGCCACATCTATAATATTAGCAGGATATAATAAAGCAGAATTTTCTACGAAATTACCGAATGGATCTGAAAAGTTCTTTCTGATTACGATAGGCTTATGAGGAAGACTATAGCCCAAGGAGCAAAAAGTAGCTGTATAAAAGAACATAGAACATTCCGTGAAACACTATTTTTCTCTATAAAGCCTCTAAGAATGCATTATACCTATTGTTGTGGCGCATTTATATTACTAATCAGTTCTATAATTAATCTATAACAGCGTTTTAAGTCATAAAGTAGTCCTATACAAATGACATAACACTCATGTACATCTCTAAATAATGATATAGTGGCGTCTTTTGGGCCTTTTATAGTACTATTTTGCTCTATACTAGAATTTTTTTACATCACATAATCATCACCAATATTCTTTTTTTTTTTTCGTTACGTGACTGTGTGAAGTGAACAAAAAATATAAATTAAAATGTCTTATAGGAATTATCTGAGGTGAGTAAGATTTTGTATTGTTGTATATCTCAAATACGGTGGAAATGATATGGGACTG
>LQNK01000420.1:30454-45017 GCA_001586405.1 Phoebis sennae
CCGCCACGCGACCAAATTAACTTTATGTTATCCGTTGATAGTTGATACGACTTATCTGAGGGGCAGAGTTATTGAGCATTGGGTAATGGTAACGTTTATAAGAGTTTTTGTAGTGGAGTTTGATTGTTTACTGGCGTTGTTAAAAATAAACTCAAGTTTTAACGCGAACTGAGGAAATGTCGGTGTTAAAGTCGATTCATTTAACGGTATATTTAATGTTGACTAAAATTGAAGACGTTGAATTCCCAGTAAGTATGGAACTTTTAAATTTAGATAGTTCTAGGTTCAGTTACACTTTAACTTTAACTTATTTAGTAGGTCAATTTTACTACCAAAAATATTTCTTTTAAACACATACTTACAAAAGTAACAAAAAATAAAGCTTGTAAGATAAATCCAATGATATTTTTATTCTTATCTATTATATATTCTTCTATTATTGCCAGCGAAAAATATTACAAAGGCAGACCAAAAATTACAAGGGACGGTAAGCATAAAATTACTCATTACTAAAGAAACACAGAAACATTTGTGTTCTAAAGATGATTCATTAACGAACCATCAACACACACAAATCAATCCCATCAATGATATCACACAGCTACACCGAATTATAATCGAGGGTGCTCATAGCTTCCCATGGGTGGTCTCAGGGGTGCGCTGACTTATTGTGATGGGACCGATTGCCTTTATGTAGTCTTTTAGACCTTATCATTTAATACTTTTAAAAATTGATAAAACTTTTTTTTATAAGCAGTGGTGCTTAGTTAATAGGTCATTATTTTTTATTTTGATGTGCTTGACAAAATTATATTATTTATAAATACAATAAAATATTCTTCAAATTGCTGCTTATATACTAATCTGACGAACAATGTAAATTTCTTTTAATTGGTTATCTTTCCAAATTATAGGCTAATTTTTATGGGTGGCTCTCCATACATGAAAGCGGAGGGTAAAAAAATAATTCGCGAATATATAATTAAATGAGTGAGTGATGTCATTGGATAGGTCGCTAAAAATTATATGGATCTTTCTAAATTATAGGCTAAATTAAATATTTTATGAGATATACGCTACTAAAGTCGTCAATATGTCATATCGCGCGACAGGTTCTCTACAAAACACAGAAATTTGTAATCCACAAACACATGAAAACACTTTTCATTTTTATTATTAGGTGGGATTAAATTTTATCCAAAACGATTTAAAAAAATCTATTTATTAAATCAAAATTAAAACGGTTATTCTTACTTCATGAATCAAATTAAATTACGAACCAATTAAAACGATATGCTTTCGATGCCCGATAAAAATCCTGGAATTAATTGACGTAGATAATCATCATTCATCATATAATATTTACTTTTTGCTTATCAGGACGCTGCGCACTGTTCAAAAGTTCAAAAACCGATAAAAATATGTCCTGAACTGGATACAATGCGATCACAAAAACTCGGCTGAATGATCTTTATTGTATGCAATGAGCTAAATTTTTATACGCTCAATACTTATTCATATTCATACATAAATGAGTTGTGTGTGATATTATCGGACTGAGGAAATGCTTAAGCCTAGGCTTATGAATGGTTTTTGCGCGTAAGTTATGATGATGTGAATCTTCCCTGTTCCAGTTATGTATCGATTTTTTTGAATGAAGATGGTACACGATGAGGCAAACGACTTTAACTATGGGATCCAACAAAAGCTTTTTCTTAAGGTTGATAGAGAAATAGTTCCATGATTTAAATACGGTAGGTTTAATGTCTCATGTTTGTAGATAAATTGCCATATACATAGCAGTAGTCCTGTGATGTTAATATTCTTTATATCATCTACGAAATTTTAAGATTTCTTTGTTAATGGGGAGGGACAAATGTCATATTTACGTAAAATTCGATTTTTTTAATATCATTTAATATCTTAAACTATTTTAAAATGTATAAAAAGTCCAATGCTTAGAATTAGAAAATCAAAACCACAATGAGTAGCGAAAGTAATGGCCCGTGGTGCGGAAAAACATTTAGGTAATAAAAACTTCTTGGATAAAATCGAACATCCTTTCTGAATTAATCAATAAAAAAATAATTAAGCCAAAAAATCAATTCTATTTATTAATAAACCATACTCATTTATACGTGGTTTGTAAGCCCGACATTTCGTAGTGTTTAAGCAATATAAATTGGGCAGGATGTTTTGGCGGCTCCTTATTACAGGGTACATATCACTTGGTAGTAAAATTTGTCAATGACCCCTTATTACGCTAACTGACGGCTGATTTTATATTGTTACTTTATGTTCATTTCTTGGTACCGCAGAATTCTATATGGCTTATATTTTGACCATTTTAAAAAGCATTTTTTGGTTGATTTTTTTAAATTTCGAATTCGTATTTTTCAAAATTCTATAGTTGATAAAATAAAATGTAATATGTAATATTAATTGCGACATTGGATCCGGAACAAACATTTGTAGGTAGATTCATTGTTTTTTAAGCTTATTAAATAAAAAATATGACTTATAATGCGTATCAATTTACGTATGCAAAGAATTCTAAATTGACGATCTTGCGCGTAATTTTCCAAAATATCCTTTATAAATCAATATGAAAGAGGATCTACTTAGACGTAATTATATGAGGGTCTGAGCGGAGTGAAAATTAAAGCCTTCGATGAAAGGCAGCCGCTATAATGCCTAGGGGACATTAATGAGAAGATGTTCGGGTGCGGTGATATGGGACCATTACGTGACATTGTTTTTAATTTATTTGTGTGTAAGTATTGAATGATTGTATGTACTTGTGATTAGAGATGAGGAATGTTTTTTTTAAATATTTATAGGCGGCCTATTTTTTTTTTGCTTTTCTTTGTTAATTTACTTGCTGGTATATAAAGTTGCTCTAACTATATTTGTTTGAGCACTGAAACTACTGGACCGGTTTTAAAAATTCTTTTACTATTGAAATCCTGCCTTATCCCTGATGAACATAGCCTATATAACATTATGTTACGGGAGAAAAGCCGCGCGCAACAGCTAGTCATACACAAAATTTCATAACAATGTAAAAGATCCTTTGAATTGAAGGAATCATATGTTTTCTTTTATTGCAATACTAAATAGTAATGTTTATTAGTAAATTTAGAATTTAAATTTTGTTAGTATAAATCTATAATTAAATGTGACAAACGTGAGAGTTAGTAGATACCAAGATATTAAAATTTGAATTTACACATAGGTTCAATTTTCCTGATTCAAAGACACGGGCAGAAGCTACTTACAAATAATGAGCGTTATAAACTTACTTCAGAATCAATCCTTTGACAAATTCTTAATAATAAACTATTCTATACATTGTCCTTCGCAGAATAAAATGAAGTCATTACAATTCCTGTTTTTATGTCACGACGGGAGCATAGTATTCGTGCTATGTTCATTGTTAATTATGTTAGCATTCTTTGAAACAGTTTTTATTAATTAAGAGGTGTTTGCCCTTTAGGTGTTTTTCTTCAGGACCATAAACGTGCCTCCTTTGAAAAACATTAATTTTAATTGAAGGAATAGAAATAGATTGCGTTTAATATAACAAACATTTCATTCATTTTGTGGAGAATGGTATCATTCCTCCAACGAAAAGGGAGGATCCTCGACCAGTCCGAACCACAGGACTGGCCGGCCGTTAGGCCCCGAGGATTGATGTTTGGAAGTTGTATATATGCTGAAAACATTTCGAATTGTGACGTCACGTGACGCCACAATTTATATAAAAATATAATGCGGCGCACTGGTCCTATTTTTTTATCTTCAACCCACCACCATTGTGGCCACATTTTAAATAAAAGTATGGATTTTGTAACGGAGAAGTTACCAACAAATGAAGGGGAGAGATGCGAGTGTTCCATTGACTTCCACGCTCTTGCATTAAAAGATTTCGCAATGCACGTTGGTGGGCACTATGAAGAGCTAACTACGCCAAAACTGCAAACATTTCCGTAATCAGAACACGCAGGATGTCCCCACCCAAGTAGAAGAATTCAAAGAAAACTATTTCGACAAATTGCGCTGCGTATTGCCACCCACCTGTCTCTGGGCTCGGGTAAAATTCCTACCCGCTTACATTTTTACTGTAATAGGAAAAAACACAAGTATTCTCTTAAGTTTATTACACGAATACCTGTCATAAAACCATCTAAACTACTCATCAAAGAGACGTTTCTTGGGCGCAATATAATACTTTGAACTGAACACCAATCAAAAACGACGTCAATATGAACGCTTTTTACTCTGTGAGATGAGACTTCATACATTTTTCATGCGGACGATCTGACGAGATCCATTCAACATTCTTTACACTATCTTCACACTAAAGCCTACATGACTTATTGTAGGCTTTATTCCTTTGTAATAAGGTGTAGAGGAATTGTATTTGATATCGTGTCTGTCTGTTTGAACGCAATTAAAGCGCAGAAACGCACGTCATTAGCGCACACGGCAATATTCCACGGTGTTTCTTGCTGGCAAACCGGTGGCTACAGCGATCATCTCATATTTATATCTCATCTATCCATCTTGCCAGGCAATTCTATACCAAGTGTTAAGCTACTTTAAGGTTTTTATTATTTGAGCGAATAACGTAGAATATAGGTACGTTCGTCGCTTGTAAACATGGAAGTCATTTTCATCCAGATACCGTAACCGATGCCATTGTAATATGATCTGTCGATTGGTATTTTGATGAGATCCTAGCAATTTTATTATGGCTTCATATTTGGAAAGTCGTTTATTAAATTGTGATATGTGAAGGAGATAAAATAGTTAAGATCGCTCCCCGTACTTTAGTTTTTACTTGCGATTGTTTATGTGTAGAAAAACTGTTGGGTTGATGCTTCTGGTTGGTTCGAAAGATCATAGATTGTGGTAATGATGGTTTCTATGTGGCTAATGATACTCTTATCAGTCGCAAACGATTTTCAATAAGATCACTCACAGGCGTACACCGGACATTTATCAATGTTACTGCCGTTATGTATTATACATACTGTTGTTAAAAGCTTATATCCAACAAGAAATCGTCATTTAACTGCATCTGATAAAAAATTGTGATAAGCAAGGTATGTTAGTTATTTATGATATTATAATTGATTTCGTACCCTCACCAGTTAATTGCTTAGCTAACGAACTCTCATGTATTTTGTGATTTAATAATACATATTTCAGTCATGAGATGGGAAATCTTCAATATCATATGCGGAGAGTTGTCAATATCCTTGGTTATGAAAATGTTGTCAAATTATTACGTTTAATAAAATTAACAACCAAAATAACTAAAAATGGTGAAGTCAATATATTATTTTAATTTTATATTTTAAGCGTTTAGAGTACTTGGTATACTTCCATTTTAATCAAAAGTATATATTATAACGTAATTATATTACGTCCTTATACATCGTGTTCACATTTAGCATAAGTAATGCAGTCTGTTAATTCTCATTAACCACCCTTTACACTCTTACTATTATGGACGCAGTAATGATGCTAGCATGTAATTGAGACTATAAACATATAAGTGTTTTACATTCACGTAATTGAAAGTGTGTATGTGTTTTTTCTAAATGGCGACTTAATTCTTAAGCTAAGCGTCCACAGGTCAGCATCGTACGCTTCGAATCCGTACGATGCAGATCGGTGGATGCACTTTAATGTATAAGAATTAGCGATCCACATGATGGTAAGTATTAAAGCCTTTGAACTCGTGGCTGTGTTGCCTGCTTTGTAGAAGACGTATGTGACTTTATATACAAAGAATATTACGATTTGAGAAATCCGATGTGCACGATATGTGGACGCTAAGTTTTAAAGCAGGGTAACACAATGTTTTCTAGAAAATTCTTGCATCTAGATTATAGTATTTGATTTGTTCCGGTGTTATAAAATTTAATAAAGTTTGGAGGAGGATTTTGAAGAATTTTGGAGAAGAATTTTTTATATTTTTATGTGAAGCTTTAAATAAATAAGAATCAATTTAGTGTTGTTCCTACATAATATATTTTTAAACGCGTATCGCAAAGTGAATAACTTTTAATTGAGCAATCTTTCTCTTGTTTTCAGACAAGTATGGAGAAAGCATAATAATGAAAACAACCAAAATAAGAAACGACTGACTTAAACAGCGTAAGAATTGCAGAACCGCATGTAATATTACGAAAAACCAGAAAACATGATTCACGTATATTTGAACACATATCTGAGGCACCGTGAGACCGCTGACAAAATTTTGTATAAGCGACACCGTTTCTTCTAGCCATTGCCTTACTCGTAAACCTGATACGATTGTGAAAACAATGAGATTTTCAATGCATTTTTTCCATACTCGAACCGCCGTCCCAATCATAACGCAAGAGGAACGCAAGAAGCGAAAATCCCCGCGTACCCTTTTTATGTCTTCTTCAAGATTCGAATTTTTCGGACAAAACTGATTGTTTACCGGAAAAAATTACGCCTGTTAGTCGAATCGCTGGGCATAAATAAAAGATGGGGCGATCTGAGAATTTTGATTCGGTGTTTTTTGCGAAATGAATACCGAGTGAAGCGCGCGCGCAAAAACGACGATGTTCGATTGAGAAAGGAACCTGGTGTCAAGTGGATGGCGAGATTTATGAGAGACTGTTTATAGGGGACGATTTTATTGGGGCATGATCGTATCGTTTACTATTGTAGTGATATTTTCGAAGTATTTGTAAGTAATGTACCGTATTCAACCTACGTACTTATAAAGAGAATAAAATCTCTTTGGACATTCATCTCTTTGGAATATTTAAAAAGTATAAATATAGTTATGAAGACCGAAAAATATTTTTTCTTAAATTGCATTTCGAATCCGTACTAATATTATAAATGCGAAAGCAACTCTGTTTCGATGCCTGTCTCTTCTTTACGACTTAACCACTGAACCGATTTGGATGATATGTTGTATCAATATAGTTTGAAACTACTTTTTATCCCGGAAATCCCACAGCTACAGTGTCTTATATTCTCCTCGATTCATAATCATATTGGTTTTATTATATTTTCGGTACTTTAGCAAAACATCATGATAATCCTGATAGTTAATTTAACATTATTTAAATCTTCGAGCAAAACCAGAATATGCTATCATAACAATTTGTCTAGTAATATAAGGTAAATCTACTCGAAACATCAGGACTAGTGCTCGTAAATCCAGGCATTTAGAATTGCGACTTTATTAAATGTCGTCGAGTCGTAAAATCGTATCGTATAAAAAAATTTCCGACGATTGTCTTAGTGGCGAAATTTGAAGTGTTTTAATAAGCGGCAAATTCATTTATGCTGAGCCATTTACGGCATTATTAATTAATAGATAGTGTAAATGAGGATTCATCTATGGACTGGTACATCTGGAATTATAATGGAATGGACTTGAATTAAAATTGTATTTGTGTGTTTCCTAAATTGGTAATGTCATGTCGGTGTCAATTGTTCTTGTGGAATCGTTTAATTAAGACATTTTCTATACTTTGCTATATTATTATTAGTTTATAGATAAAAAGGTATCCTCTGACCTAATCTAGGTAAAAGACTATTTGTATACGAAATTTTGATCAAAATTTCTGCAATAGTAGTGGCTTGATTGACATACAAACATTTTAAGTAAGAAATAAAATATTAAGGAAGATAAGGGTAGAATTAAAATTGTTTTTGTTTATTTCCTAATCTGGTAATGTCGGCGCCAAATGTTCTTGTAGAATGAACCATTCTTAATTAAGTCATTATTTATATATTACTGGGAAACGTGGTGGGTCTTATACCTTAGGTATTCGAATGATGTGGTAGAGGAATGTGTTTTTACTGAGGCAGGAAATCGGGAGTAAAAAGTAAATAGAGTGGTATATTTTTATTAGAGGAAGGAGGATCTTTGAATTGTATGTAGTCACGGGTCGGTAAATCATTAGTTAAGCAACGGACGGCGCGGTCAGACTTTTGATGGGTGAGTACTTGGTAGAATGTAAGTTATTTGTCTGATTTGTTAATGAAAGTGGTTGTTAAGTTAGAGGTACTGAAGTAAAGTAAGCAAAATGATTTATTGATAAATTTAAATTTGGTGTGCAAATTGTTTCAGTTCAGAAAATGGGTTTAATAAATGTAAAAGATACATATCAAATTTCGAATCATATCGAACATGAACACTAGTGGTTTGAATAAAATAAAATTTAAAATACATATATTAAAATAAGAAGTTCAAAATTATTTGCTAAGAAATTGTTAAGGAAAGAAATAATTATTCAATTTCACTATTAGGAATGCCACGCTATAGTATAGTATACATTAATAAGATTTATTTTTTGTTAGTTGTTGAACTTTTATAAATAAATAAATATTCTGATTATACTAAACTCACTTAAAAAAGCGTTAAACGCAATTTGGTGGCAAGCGTCAGACACGTGTGAAAGCACGCAAACGATTACAATTTCTCCCAATCGTTTATAATCGGTTAAAACAATTGTTTGTGGTCACACCACCTGGTGGTGCGTCACGCACTGAAAATTGATCCTTCTAAGTTTTTAGTTATACATTTACATACTCATGGATTATTTTTAAGTCTATTAAAATCATTTAATTTGGAATTCGGGTGACCATATTCTTTTTTTTATACAACTTTAGGTTATGCTTAGGAAAAAAAGAAGAAAAACGTGAAGTTTGAGTTAGATGTTTAAAAAGATTATCTATGCGTCCCCTGAAATCATAATTTATTAGTCGATGAAAAATTGAAAAATTTTCGAAAATATTGAATAACTCCAAAACCGGGGGACTTTTACTGAACATATAATTCATTTTTCTGAACCGTCTTTCTGCAAGTAGGTACCATTTGATCCATTCTTTATGCTATTTTATGTATATGTTTTATAAGTAATGGTAATAAATTAAAAGAAAATTAAATGGTGGGATTAAGTGAATCGTTAACTGGTAGGGAATACTGACCTTCTACAATAGTACACAGTTCTTAAATACTATATTAGCGTACTGCAACCTTATTTCCTTTTAAGAAATAGAGTAGAAATTACCTGTAAATGAAAGATGTTTCATCGGTCTCGCGTCAAACGCCTGCTGCGTCGCGTGCATCTCCCAGCGCCCCGGGCTCTTGGCAACTGACAAATTGCTCTACTCACACGCCGTTCAACTACATTCGAAGGAGTTGTTTAGATTTTATGTTAAAAGTCTGTGCTAGAACGTTCTACCGTTAAACTAAACACACAGTTTTTTAAGTAAGTAGAATGGATGATAAATGTCTATTTTCATCTAAAAAGGTGTCATTCATCCCTATCTCGTGTTTCGTGTTTCGAAGTAAAGTTTTTGGTGTAACTATAGCCAAATCCTTGTTATAGTTGCATCGAAAACTGTTTCTAAAGCTGCCTCTTCTTTATTCCTATTGACAATGCACAATTTCCTTGTAAACTATTAGCTTTTGTTTATTTCTTACCTAAAAACTTAAGCTCTTAAAATTATTAATGTTATGTTGTTTAAAATATTAATTTAGATCTAAAAAAGTACGAATTACTTAACCTACGTAACCAATTATAGAACAACAAAGACAATAACACCACCCTTAATTACTACTGTCATTAATAAACTTAAATTTCAAAACACAAAGCAAAAAGCTTCAAAAATGCAGCATCATTATGTCCTTACTGTAAGTGACTCGGTAAAGAATCAATTTTGTTTGTTCTCATGATTAATTTAAAATTCAAATTTCACGTCGCTTATTAAATTAACTTATTCCGGACGTAATGGAGAGCCCACTTCGTGTGGTGAATGAGCAAATTGTAATGACAGTGTGTAACTTTAAAGGGTTTTTGGTTTTATAGTGAGACTGTGACTATGGAGAGGTTGTTTTGAGATTCCTTGTTAATAATGGACTAAATATACAGAACTTTTAGTGAATATTTTACAGGGAGTAATCAATGTTTTTTATTTTTATTTTTTGCTATACATTGTAGTACAGAGCTTACCGTCAATGCAAGACAATGTAGACCAGACAAACATGATATGGATTCTATGCTTCAGGGTTATGTTATTAATAATTTCAGAACTGCATTAAGTATTGCGTTACTGTGTCATACATTATATTATAGTGCAAAACTAAAAGTAATTGTATGAAGAGAGACAGAAAAAAATATTGATGTAAACTTCACTACATAGTATAAAACAAAGTCGCTTTTTCTGTCATGTGTCATGTTGTATGTCCCTATGAACGCTCAAATCTTTAAAACTACGCAACGGATTTTGATGCGGTTTTTTTTAATAGATAGAGTAACTCATGAGGAAGGTTTTTATCAGCATTGCACCCGTGCGAAGCCGGGGCGGGTCGCTAGTGTAATAATATAAGAGATAGCTAATATTATTTAAGAAATAACTAAACTAACGGTGTAGGGCTGCGTTCTTGATCACAAATTGCAATATTGTAATCATTGTAAATTGTTTATTGCACAAAATGTTTCCTACATTTGTTATAAAGAAAAAAAATATTTGTATGTTAAGATCCCTACAGTCCATACCGCCCTTTACCGGACCGATATCTATCAGATAAACTGACCAAATCTATGTGAAAACTTGTAATTGGAAGTATACATTACAGCTTATCGTGCGTTTTCTGCGATCTAGTCTTCATTTAAAACACAATTGAATAACACTATGTTTCAGTGTTGGCGCGTGCAGCCTCTCGAGTGTAAAATCCGTGACAGTTCGCACGCTCAGGGGCGGTAAGCCGATTATAACATCTTGACGTTTAGCACGCCCATAATATGGGATTAGGGTGGTGTGGACTAAGTATTATCTTTTATGGAATGGAAATATTAGGGGTATCATGCCCTGATGTTAATGCAATGAAAATAAAATTTGATGTGTGAACTATTAGGTGATAGTTGTAAGATGTAGTAATATGTAGTATGTTAAACTGTTATCGAATAATAAGTTTAATTTATGTTTTTAACAAATATCACATTAAATTAAAGACAAAAAAGACGTTTTAAAAAATAACTTAAAATTTATCAATTACTTCTTGTATAATAAACTAAACCAATCACACATTTCTCTCACAATACTCCAAGCATACCGACAATATCTTCTTCCATCCATCCGCAAAAATGTCGCATTCTGTGTAGTCAGAAGAGCGTTGAGCGCAGAGAGTTTGCGGAGAATAGATGAGTTAGCACGCGCAATAGTACGAAAGCGGGGAACAGCAAATAAAATGTGTATTCTTGCTAGAAAATAGTCATCGGGGACAAGTATTTTCATATAAAGATTGTGTAGTTCTGAAACCACAATGACATTCCTGATAATTTTATGTAGTATCCCAACTTGCCTGCACTTCCTTCTCACGTCCAAAGAGTTGTAACCGAGATAACCTAAAATATATGTATATTTGCTTGAATTCAGGACTGAGTAGTATCCATAAAAACGCTTATTTTTAACCTATTTATAGAATGAGATTTATAAAGTTTCATTTTACTTGCCTTTTTGTTTCCAAAATTATCTCCTATGTCATTTGAATGCAAGATTTTCTCTTTAAGCGACAACGCAATATCAAATCAATGATTGAACACAAACTCGTAACAAACAGAAGTCTAATTGCTTACATATTTAGTCCTGCAGGTGAGAAAGGCCTGCCATTCCGTCTGTATGCATGCGCACTAATTCAGATTATTGCACACGTCAAAACTTAATTTATGCGGGTAGGTGACATTGCGCCCGCGTTGGTGTTAATTATGTGTTGGGGTTGTAAAAAAGCTTTGCACATTGGACTTTTTAGATTTATTTCTTTTTAACCGACGTTTGAACGTGAAAGTTCATTCATCAATTCAGGGCTTATTTTTTTAATTATATTCACGCATGTAAAACTTTTCGGATAGTTCTAAAAGTTATACCTTGGAATTTCTTATGAGTCGATAATTGACCGAGCGAATCGAGGCCTCAGAGTCGAGATGGCCGAGAATTGTATGTTTGTATGTAAGTATGAAAAACTGTGTCCGACGATGACTTGCGAATTATTTATCTTGATAAAATTTCGTAGGCAAATAGTTGAGTTCGAAGTAGAGCGAAATCGGTAAGGAGTTTTGAAGATTTGGTGGTTATTTCTTACTCTTATGAACTACACAATTAATGAATCTCCCCTACTTATAGCCATAATTTGTCAATTGCAAAATGAACGTTGATTTAAAAGCTTTATGGGACAAAAAATTAAATAAATAATACACGTAGTTGCACGAGAAAAGTTGAAAAATTGTTCACTGGAAATCATTGCTAGACGCGATCACCTGTCCAACAAAAAGCCATTCCATAGATTGTCGTGCAGGCGATGCGAGATACAACCGCACCTGCCCGCGCACGCTCACCAAATAACTATAATTTATAACAAATTACTTCACAGATGCCGATGGTTTTGGGTGCGCGGGCGCAGAGGTTAGCAACCGTTTGGGCGCATGCGCAAATACATAATGTGTTGCAAAAAATTATGTAAATCGATGTTTTGATGAGGGTGAGTTAACCTTTGTCTTGATAAGACACAGTTTCTTTATGAAGTATGGCGATGACACTGAATATGTCTGTATAAATACGTTAGTCAATTAGATGAATTATTATCTATCTATTTATTTTTAAATCGAATCATTCAAATCATTAAAAAAATTCTTAATTTAAAAAAAAATCTTAATTTTTTTTTACCAAAAAAAATGTTTATGACCCCTGAATGAAGAAGTTAAAGTGACGACAGTTATTCGCAGTGGCATGAATTACCACTTTTATGAGCAATTACATAAAACAAAATGTAATTACTGGGTGACGTAATACCACACGTTGGGCGACAAAATACTATTTAATTATCAATACGTTTAATGTTGCTAATAAAATCAATATGAAAGTTTTTAAGTTTGTATGTTTGATAACATCGCGTACATAAATAGCCCATAACGTGTGTGAACACAAAGAATAGCTTTATTTCTGTTTATAGTTTTGAATTTTCATACTACGCCTTCTACTACCAGTTAAAGTAGAGTAGTACTTTCAAAAATACACTAATCAATCATTTCATATACTTTTATAAATATACATAAATCAAAACGTCCCTTGACCTTTTCAGATCCTGCATGCACTGACATTTTTTTATGAGTGGATAGAGTTATTATGACCACTCTTCATAATATATCTCTTTTTAGAGCATTTACAGAACAATATTTCTTTCATATGGTTTTTTTAGTATAGTAGCCTATAACTTTCATGAATTAAACATAATCCATTTTTAAATGAACGAAATCTTACAAGCACTCTTTCATATTGTTAAAAAATCTTAACGAGAACATGTATTTTATTAAAAAGTTATCATTCTTATAAATATTTATATCCAAAGAGTCCTTAACTAAGCATGACGTATTTTGAAGTATATCCTCATTATGTACTTCATTTTTAGGTCCAATTTGCAATTGCATGATAAAAATGTTAATAAGTAATGAGACTAATTTGTCCGTTGATATCAGCATCACCAATTTTATAATTTGACGTGAGCATTCTCGTAAATTCTTATGGACTGGTCAATCAAATTGCTAGCTTAGGGAGGATGTGACTTGAACTTACGTGTGTGGGCTTATTTCTTATTACAATGTGCACATTATTATAAATCGTAGGACATAATGAGGGTATAAACCATAGAATATAAAATCTACAGGGTTTAGATCTGCTCGTAATAATAAATCTTTATGGACTCTTATAACGAGCAGTTCTATCCTCCCTTTCCATAATCAGTTCTTTCCTCCTCTTTCAGCCTCTCAGGGTCAGAGAAGCAGGAGACTGTAATTAAGAAACTACGCTTATTTACTCTTTAGCTGTGACATGAAAAAAGAAGATTATACAAAACATTTTCTCGTATTTATTTTTACGCAGTTTTAATAGCATATACTAAATACTAATGCTAATATTATGAACAGTAAAGATATGATATTTTGTTTGTTTGAATTGAATTGACTCCAAAAATACTAGACCGATTTCAATTAAATTTTGTACAAAGATTCTTAGAAACTCGAGGAAGGACATAGGATAGTTATTATCCCGAAAATTCAACGGGGACGGGAGGTACATGGAGCTCAGCTAAAAAGGGCAGGAAAATTATCTAAAATTAAAAAAATACTATTTGGCATCCAGTTATAGTAGAAATAAACCAAGAGGTGGTGTCTGTATACTTCTTCAAAATGACTTAAAATATAAAAATATAATTCTCACTAGTGATTTTGCTATAGAAAAACAATTTGAATGCTGCGGTGTAGAAATACCTGGCTATAATATTATCATAATTTGCATTTATCGCACCCCAGACTCTGACGCCAATATCTTTATAACTCAACTTAACCTGCTACTTAATAAAATATGCGATAGACATCATAACAAAAATATTGTAATAGCGGGGGATTTTAACATTGACATTTTAAAAAATAATAAGTACACAGACGATTTTAGGGACTTGGTAAAAAATCATAATCTTAAATTTCATATCAATGAACCAACA
>LQNK01000420.1:46209-57462 GCA_001586405.1 Phoebis sennae
CACCAACCCATTTCTATTCCTAATTCTGCTGCATAATATAAATATATTCAGCAATAAAAGAGTGGGAGCTAAACATCAGATCGAATCCAGCATTGTACAGTTGGGCCAAGCTCGTATCGGTGTAATTACCACCCCCCTAGTAGAAAATCGGTGTGAACTGCACTATGTTTCGTACGGTGAACGGGGGCCCGGAGGTCAGAATTCCCACCTCATTTTCCCAATTTCCCATAATGAATCTTCTCTTCATCCCATCCTTGCCTGCGGTAAGTCACTTTACATCAGAGGAACCGCATGCTCCATTTACCTGCTTTAACAAAAAACAAAAGAATAGGCTCCGAAACTACTGGACCAATTTAATAAATTCTTTTTCCATTGGAATCCTTCACTATCTTTAAGGAACATAAGCTATATTACATTACGGTATGCGCGCATCTTGTTGTTAAATAGAACCATGTCCATACTAAGCTCGCCTACTAACCCGGCGCGTGCGCACGCTTCTCTGCGTCCCGCCGGCGCTACTGATAGCACGCATCTGCTTTGCTCATTACCCATCAATGTCAAATCGATTATACACTTATTGGGCAAAACTTGTTCGAAATGAGTTAGATCGCGACTTGCATGAATATTTTCATTATTTAAATACATATGCTAAGGTGATTAAGCATAATAGAATTACAAAATTGAATAGTGGGATGCGATCCGAGTATCCGATTTTTTATTCTATACTAATGGATGCCTACGTTTTCCTCCAAGAGAAATTCACAAATAACGCTAGTCTAATCTAACAGCGGATTTATACTAAAAGTTATCAAAATCCGTTGTTATTAAAATCATTTTGGCATTTATTTTTTAGTAGATATAGATGACATTATCAGGACGATGTAACTAATATTTTAGATACAAACACGTACAACTTTTTAACCATATGCCTTAAATATATTTGTTCTTCCTTTTGCTGAAAGAAATAGTTTATAAGGCCGCCCCTTTATACAAACCTTTTCTTGAGGTTTTTAATTTTATATTTTATTAGTCACTATGGTGTGTATAAAAATATATATGCATAAGCTTAAAACTACTATCATGTTTTTTATCTTTCGTTTTTTTAGTTCTTACTATTTATAAGATACTGCTTGAGAAGTTAAACACCAGCAGAATATAGAAATCTCATCGTAAAGACTGCTTAACGCAGGTACTACAGATTGTAGGGTCTTATTAAGACCCTGTTCATGTCGATGCAATAAATATGGACCCTACATTGTTGCAAACCCACAGCATTCAGTCATCTGCATTAATGGACTTCTCACGTACCAGATAAAAACGCAAAATAGATATGTACCGAAGTCAAACTTAATACAAAGTGCGTGCGAGGAACTCACACATGGACACTGTTTATACGAAATCTCAGGCTACATCGGAACAGTCTGACATGTCATAAGTTTGACATATGCGTCTTTTTTGTATGCTACAGCAGGCTAGTGGAGCATTGCTGTTCACCTGATGTTAAGTGACTGACCGCTACCCATGAACATTTACAACAGAGTGCTACAGATGCCTTGCCGGCTTGAAGGAAGGGGAAGGAGAAGATTATTGATGCGTAATAGGTGAGGACTAGAACAGGATATGAGGTTGACGGGAATACAAGCCCCCGGGCCCCCGCTCAGCGTATCAGGACAAAGTATTGCGATCATAGTACAATATTTTCATTTTCAAAACTGGTGGGGCGCGTCGTCGTGGATGGCTCTATATATAGTAGATAGTGTTTATTGTGCCAAAGGTTTGATTTCCACGGGTCGAAATTTATTATGTATTGAATATTGTAATATTCTACTATCTGGCTCTTAATATATCTATCGTTTGTTTCTACAAAACAACCTATGTTTAGTTGGAAATTAAATGGCGTCCTGTTAATGTTGGAGAAAATTAAAAAGTATTATAAATAGGAAAGTTTGCGGTGATGGACTGTATGTACACTATTTTACGTAAAGACTACTAATCTGATTTGGATGAAACTTTATAGTTATATTAGCTTATACATCAGAATAACACATATTCAGGTAATTATAAGGATTTTGTGTAATTAAGCCAAAATATAACTATGATTTCCACAAGCAAAGCCGCGAGCAAAAGCTAGTATAAAATAAAAATGAACGGAAGTCACAACTTCTCTTCAATTACTACACTAAAACGTTTTAAATTACCTTTTCATCATTTTAGTTCTACTTATTTTCTTTTGACAAATTGATCATTAAAATAATCTAAATGTTGATAATTGCGCGAATCTTAGCAAATCATACGCAATACAAATTAACATTGAAAGCAATAGAAATGTGGTATGCTAAAGTTTGTATACCAGTGTGTGTTCCAAGCGTTATTTTTCAGGTTTCAAGACTTGTTATACTTAAAATTAGCCAAGAATTAGGATTAAAGCTTGTAATATTAGAATTAAAGCGATTTTTCACACACGAATTTTCTATTTTTTGTGTAGTGCAAGCCGAACTTTCTCCCCTTAATATTTTCCATTTTTGCACCATTGTGCACTATAATATCTTCTGCGCAGCTAGGGTCTGTTGAGAATGGCCACTGTGGCCAAAATCGATCAGATGAGCTATTATTATTATTTTTTCTAAGATACCTACAGATAATATAAACTAACATATATAGATATTTAGAATACGTCCCTCGATTAAGAATATATATCTGATTCTTTATGTGCACAATCTCAAACCAATTTAGATTTTTCGCATGCTCTCGTAACAGGTGATTGACAGTCAAACAAATTAATTACTCGTAAAAATTGTAATGCTTCCAGAAGTGAGCTTTTACAGCCCTGACAGATTTCACATTCCGTAATCAAATTAATTCGTTACTTTTTCACTAAAGAATATTATATGTAGGAATAAAACATTTTTAAATAATGTTACGAATTCAATAATTTGATTTTTATATTCATTGATAAAATTGACATCGAAAAGAGACAACTTTTACACTAATTGGCATGTCACTTTTCTTTTGTTTTTATTAAGTTACTTTTTATGAAATTTATTAAACAGTTCATACCTTTACTTATATATGTACTAACTTTTACCTTTACTATATACTTTCTATGTACTTACTCACATAGAAATCCTTCTACCTGATACTTATTATAAACTAACTGTGCGAGGGCACAGCACGTATATCTTCTGTTTCCGTGAGATTTCTGTGATAAAATCTATCCTATGTCCTTTCATACAAATTTCATTCAAATCGGTTCAGTGGTTTAGGCGTGAAGAAGAGATCGACAGGGAGATACTTTTGCATTTAAAATATCAGTAAGGATGGTTTTGATGATGATTGATGTTTGTGTATCTCATTATTTACGCCGCTAATACTAAACAGATTTTGATGATTAAGCGTTAAAGTATTCATGTATAGACCCCTATATCTTATTTATTATAGCAGTATATTTCTGTATTAAAGTAACAACTCTGTGACCACATTTGAGTGCTTTACTAGCAAATATACAAACGTGAGGTCATTATAAAGGATAGTAGTATTCGTTAATGAACTAAATAAGAACTCGTTCACTCACCATATCATATAAAACGCACACAAATGTAAATACTGATCATTGAACCAGAAAAATAATAACTCAATAACTTGAATGGAATCCTGACACCAATTAAAAGTTTTTGCCGAATGGAATTAATAAAAAGTTAAAAACCTAATGGATGCGAATCCACGTTGTCTATCCGACCACGCCCTCGAGGGGAAGGGACAGAAATATGTCTATTTCTTTCTCTCGCGTGTAAAAAGCGATAACGCTATCTACGTGACGTCAAAAGAATCCGTGATCTATGGTTTATGATTTAGTGCTCTAAATTTGAAATGTCTTCGAACTGGTTTTCATTCAGAAAAATAAACGTAAGTTAATAATAAATATGCATAGAAAATACTCAACTTACAATCTTAGAAGAGAACATTTTTTGTATATTTTATTTCAATTTTTTAAATGTTTTATTACGAAAATAATTAAGCTTAGTCTCTTTAATTCGCAATCAATTTATATTCAAATAAATCTAGTATTTTAATTTATATTTGTTTAATAGAAATAACCTTTGTTTGATAGAAGATAAAAAAGTCGTAAAATATTTAACGGCTGCGTAATTTTCTTTAAAACATTAGCTGTAAGATTTTAAATTAAAAATAGGCAGCTGTAACATAAAAACGTCTGGAAAAAATATAAGGTCAGTAAATTACACTTGCTTTATTATCTGTAGAGTTATTACTTTTTAAAATCTAGTCAAAGCAATTAGCTGAGTTAATAGAAATTCGACGTTTTATTGCTCTAAAATGTCCGAAATATGTAAAAGAGGTAACATAAAAAAGTTCTTAATCTGTCATCGTTGATATAATCTGTATCGATGTTGTGTGTTTTTTAATCTGTGGCACATATGATTACGCGCCATTTACGCAGTTGGCACACGAAACAATGACTCATTAGGGGTAATTTTTTCGGGAGAATATTACTTATTTCTTACAAGATGTCTGCGAAAGGAAAGTTGTTAAAATTGAGTGTATTTTTGTTATTTTGCTGTGTAATTGCTGTGTTGCGACGGAAAGCAGATGCGTGTGACTTTTTTTCAAATTTTACGTGCACAATTAGTGCGACCACGCACTTGATGGACGTGAGCTCTTTTTTACGAGAAAGTTTTATTTGAAAATATAAATACAATTAATTCTTATCCTTATTAATTTTATAAATGCGAATGTAGGTATGTGTGTCTTTTTTACGACTAATTCACTAAACCGATTTGGATGCAATTCTCAACAAAGATAGTTGGAAACCCCAAAATGGATTCCGGAAATCTCACAGAAACGAAAAATATACGCGGGTGAAACCGCAGCCACCTCTGCAATGAAATTAATTATTTTTAATAAATACAATAAAATTAGTTATAAAAACTTCTAATCAAAAAATTAAAATAATTATAAGGGCTTATAATAATGAGCTATGCGCTCAATAAATATAAACACCCGGTCGTTAAAAGGATATAAAACTTATGATTTTAATGTGCATGGAAAGATAATAAACGACCACAAAGAAAGACGACTTTTGGACTAAGTAGCTAAAATTATGATACACAACTATTTAAGGTCAAACAAATCAACATCACTATATGTTAAACAACCTGTAACAGGCACGTATATAGGTTTTAAAAAACCGTTATAAAACAGCGCAAGAAAAATATTTGTCTTTTTTAATTATCGGTAAGCCCAGTAGCCTTAACTTAAAATTAGGTCTAAGTTATCCCCCTTTTACCTCGTCTGCTGCAGATAGTTCAAACGTAAGTATATAATACAAATTTTACAAAAATCATGACAGTGTGACGTAAAAACAGGTGTAGAAAATAATATAAGAGAGAGGTGTAGAGTGCATACGTGTATGTACTTGCATGTAGTTGTGCGCCTGATCTGAAGGTAATCTTCTACGCATATAATTCGCAATTAACAAAATAAGTTTAAACTGCGCAATGCAAACACAAAAAGTATTCATCCTATCCATCGCACCAAATGGATTTGACATACAAATATATATTTTGTCCTATATAATATTTTATATAATATAACCTTTAAAATATAGCCTATGTTATTCATTGATAATGAAGCTTTCGAATGGGGAAAGAATTTTTAAAATCGGTTCAGTATCTTTTGAGCCTATTCATTACTACCAAACAAAGTTTTCCTCTATATAATAATAGTGTAGAAAAAGGATCATTAGCCTTATTTATCAAACAATACACACCGACCAAAGTTTTCGCGAATTCAAAGCATACGTGGTGCTCGGACCCCATAATACCAGGGTGCCTGCTCGGGTGCAAAGCAGATTGTGCGATAGAACGGATGCACGCTTTGACATACAAATAAATTACGTATAATTTCTCTAATAAAATTTTATCTGTGCAGATATTATCGCATGATTTTACTTAGTCTTTTAACAATAATGTATAAAAATATTTTATGTGGTCAAATATGCTGTTGTTTTAGAAAAGATAGAAATAATGTGACATTAAATTTCTTTAATAAAATTTTATAATGGATAATTGCTATGTTTAAATGAGAACTAAAGTATATTTCAAAACTATGATTTTAATGTCTCAAAACACTAATGAATAGATGCCACCTGCAAATTTATTACGTAATAAACGATAATAATTAAATATTTTACACAACATCAGTCGTAGACCACAGTTAAATGATGCAATAAGAAAAAAGTTTGTTTGCTAATATCTTCAGCATTTTCTTTATGATAATACGTATCCTAGCTACCGCACACAACTTCGCTCGCGATCATATTTGTATCCGAAATTTTATCAAAATCCTTCAGGAGTGACAACGGGACAGACAAACATCCAAACGTTCTCATTTATTATTAGGATTTTTGTTTAAGAATTAGTTTAACTTATTATTAGGAGAAGAACTAATTAGGTTATTATATTAGTTTATTTACAAAATATAAATTTATCTATCGTGTCACTTTTATATTTTGATACCAAGTCGTGTCGATTATTATTATCGTCTAAACCCAAATCAAAGTAATATTTCGTCGAATTAATAATAATGTGTAATAAATATAAAATCATCATCAATATGAAGTATACACACACACACACATGAAAAGCGAGAAATAGGTGCGTAATGAGTGCACATCAAACACCATGACTTTAAAGTGGATTGGTTTAAATTAAAAACTTTTGTAGGTAAGTTTCCTATGAAGCGTTGACATCAGTAGTAAGCCTACGTCACGTTTACACAAAGAGAGATCATGCATTATTGTTAAGCTCCCTCTACGCATACGCGGATGTTTTCTGCCGACGTTATCCGCGGACGTGAAGACGGGGTAATATGTCTATCCGTAGATAGCTAAGTAGTATTTTACGTCTGCCGATGTATCCGCCATCCATCGTCAGATGACGTCCAGCTATACGTCTTCCGATGCGTAGAGAGGGCGGCTTTAGGGATAGTCATAACAAAGTAGTGTAGTGTAGTGTACCGCTTATCATTATCTTTACAGAATTTAAGCAAGCACCCATTGTCCATAAGCCGCACGGGTGAGAAGTAAGGACTCAGTATAACTTTGTATTATCTAATCATTAATCAAATCTCTAATTTTTCTCTTGAACTTCTTTTATCTTATGGAGCAACATCTTTAGTTTTAATATAGCAAATAAATTAATATTATATTTTTCTGTTTTTATTATTCGCTTTCGTTCATAACTTATACCACAAACAAACAAACAGACGAACCCTCCCATGACGTGTACACTGTTACACCTATTATAAACCTTTATATCATAACAACACTATTAGCTTTTCTAAGCATATTACACCTTAATGTTGTTTTAATAACGTTCAGGATTGCATACCAAGTATTATTTATATAGCACAATAAATAACCGATAGGTTAAGTAAAAATTCAGCGTAAGTTTGCAACTAGAATGAGACCTGTATTTCACATATGTTTATTTGCAAATAAATGTATTGATTTCATTTGATTTGATAGAATAATTCATTCCTAGTATTCGCACAAACCTATATAAAAATAATCCGTATTTTCATTGAATTTTTTTTACTTGTATAGTTGGTTTACTATTTCCAAAAATAGATGTGTAAACAATTTCATATAAAACTATATTTTAAACTTCTTAGATGTCATGTCAAACTCGTCTCGTATTTCGATCCACATCATGTTTATGTTTACTTATTTAATTACTATGAAATTATATAAGTCTATAAAGGACTAGGGCCCCATGGTTTCACTCCCGTGGAGAAGAATATCGGGATGATATGCCTTCCTGGATAAATGGGCTATCTAATACTAAAACAATTTTTCAAATCGGACCAGTAGTTCCTGACATTAGCGCGTTCAAACAAACAAACTCTTCAGCTTTATAATATTTGTATAGATATACAACTAGATGGACACCAGTTGAAGACACTCCATACATCAGAAATTAGTACCTACCCTTTATTTACGGATCGGTTGAGTTGGGGTTCAGCTAGCGGTTGTAACATTTTTCGGACATTCTTTATCAAAGTAACGATAATCAGTAACTAAGTAATGATAAGATAAATTTTAATAAAAATAATAAGTAACAATACAAAAATAAAAATATACTTATTTGTCAGAAAAACAACTTAAATTTTAATCAAAAATTGTAGATATATATACCTACAAATAGAAAACTAATTTTTGTTCGTTACCAAACAACTAAATACCTACTTATATTTTTTCTTAAAGTTTGACACGAGTAATTATACCTTGTTTAAACAAAATGACTATACATAATAAAAATACAGTTACAACATTTAATTAAATGAAATCATACTAAAAATCATCCAAATTTAATTTATCATATAATTCATCAAAAACTTTCAGCATTTTCAAAGCACAGCCCTTAATCCCGACATCACCCTAATAGAATCCATAACCATATTTAACTTATCTTCCCGCCCAGATGCGCTCCTCTTAAAACCGTCACGTCTTTCCCTTATTCCATTGCAATAAAGACGAAAATAGCTTGTATCAAACAACAAAAGCTTCTAGATCGTCCAGTGTTACTTGAACTATCATAAATCTACGTAGTGTACCGTTTAGTTCGTGTTTGTTTGGAAGTAAAGGGGCGGGGAAGGTCAAGGAGGCTGGTTTGGCTAATAGGTACGGGTAGTGTGAAGAAGCTAAGAGGTGTAGCCCCTCCGTTCCGTTCAATGTAGGCGGGGCTCGGCGACACGGTGCCAACCGTTACAAGCGCTCCACGCTTCGTGACGAGAACGCGTAAAGGAACGCACGGTTTGCGCGCCAATTCCATTTTCGAAATTCGAATTTTGGTTGATCGAACTTTTATTGAAATTCGAATTTTGTTTCGAACTTTTCATATTTAGTTTTCATTGATCGACTATTTAGTTTATTAGTGTAGTGATTCGTGGTTTTGTGGACTGTTGAGTTAAGTCAACTTTAACTTTTACGAATATAGAATGGTAAAAATTATCTCTAAGTTTATGAGATTCCGTTGCTGAAAAAAAGGTAAGTTTTTTGTCTGTTTTTATTTAAACTTTTCATATTGTGTTATTACTTATTTTTCAATAATATATTTGTCCAACCTTTTACCTGAATATGGTATACTGTTCTGTATCATTTTTCATTTCACTAATACTTTATATCTAAATGTTTTTTTTTTAATATTTTATATCAATGGTTCATAGTGAAAACTCTATAGTTATCTATGTAACGCACAAAAAGACATCAACGCATCATTACGGAACAATCTTCGTTTTATCTATTTTGGTAAATTATTTTACTTTAATTAATTTATATTTAAAAATATTTCAACTTATGTAAGTAATAATGTGTAAATTCTGAAGATATTTAAATTGTAAAGCCCTATGCTTTTACAAGTGATACTTAGCTTAGAAAGCTCTGCGAAACTTTACTACTAATTAACTTAATACTTATAAATCATGAAATGGCCAAAGAATGCTCATATTTTTATTTTTATTAATGTTATAATTATATACTGAAAATATATTTTGAAAGTACAAGTTAAAGCTTACAAAAGACATATGTATTCATATCTATCGATGGAGGATCAAGACGTGTTTCATGGGAACCGAATATTTATTTTTCACTCGACTGTATAGATATTTCAATGAATGGATATTTTTTTCCAATTTACTTTTAAATATTTTTACTATTTTCTACTTAATAAAATTACAATTCTTTACCAAGTAAGTTTGTTTAACTATCGTTTTTAATCAAAAAACAAATTAATCGAACTTCTCGTGTTACGGGTGGGCGGCGGTGTTCACTGGTCACATACACGTATACTCTTTTGCTTTTCCATACCAAAAATACAGATAAAAAAAGCTTCGACAAATATTTACAGACGCTTAAATAAAAAACTAAAGAAAAATATTTATTTTGCTGAAGAAATTCACAAATATCCAGAGAAATTCATATTCTTCCCCCGCTAGAATACTTTTAATCTCTGAGCAAAATAAACTGTATGTTAATGACATATACAAGGGTCCTATGTCGCTTTTAAGCTATTTCTTTCAAGTGACCTATCAAAGAAAGAAATAATCTTTCGATATGAACTTTAGGATCCTGTGTTCATTTTTCAAACTAGTTTCTGTTATGTACTATAATATCTCCTGCATAATTGGCTAGTCGCTGTTGAGACTGGCCGCCATATCCAAAATTAACCAAAGACAAATCATATCAATGTGTTTAAAAAAGCCGTGAAGAGCAAAAGATAAATTTAAGAAATATTATTTAATAATCAACACATTATACTAACAAGCAAGAAATTAAAGATGTATGGCTGGACCAAATATGGTGCGGTTTGTAAAAGGAGGCAGTAATAAACTCGTCGAGGGTGACAGAGAACCTATTTTAAGTGACGGCTATTTATTAGGTGTCAATGTTTAACGGATTTTTAAAAGGTTTATATTTTACTAGGGTTAAATTATGTTGCAATGTACTTTTTGCAGGTTAAAAGTAGCTTGTTTCTTCTTAACTCGGCTAATATATTACGGAATATATTTGAAATCTTAGAGATATATGATACTGAATATCTTAATATCTTATTAGCTGTACCCGTTCCACGAGAACGGGAGATAGGGATTTCAGGAATAAAAAAACTATGTTTTTTCTCGGGATTCAAACAATATCTGTTCAAAATTTCATGCAAATTGGTTCAGTGGTTTAGGCGTGTAGGCAAACAGACAGAGTTGCATTTAGACAGAGTTGCATTTATAATAATAGTATAAGGATTAGTAATTTACATGCAATTTTATGTAAATTACTAATCCTTATAATTTTTTGTGAAATATTATTTGAAAAAGAAACTGAAATTAGTTATGATTAAAATTTTATATAATTTTAATATAATAACAATGTTATTGAATATTTTAATATTGTCGCTGATTAATAGGTGTGTCTATTTTTTAAATTATCAATTAAAGTTACTGATAATTACGGTAAATGACAAAAAGGAATAATTAAATCTTTAAACAATATTAATTATTCCATGAAGAAAATTTAATTCATGATAAGGCTAACCGTTTCAATTATATTGCTTTTGAAACATTTTTTTTTATTAATTGCGTAGGTGAACAATGTATGATGTAACTTATTTACTTTATTTAGAAAATAGTTAAATCTCTAAGTTAATAAAAAATATAAAAATAAAATATAAATAAGATATGAAAGTA